>JAPYZF010000736.1:0-17886 GCA_030523045.1 Meteorus cinctellus
CTATGTAGTGTCGGAACTTTCGGACTTCTTTCAGTACTTTTTCAGACCTTCAGAGTGAGAACTTTCGGATGTCTTTCAGTCCCTAGATTTCGACTCGGGAGCAGCGGAATTCGTGAACAAATTGACACTACGGCACTCAGGCCATTCTCAAACCAAGCCAAACAGTGAAGCGACATATTCCAAACAATTATTCCACCAGAGTTTGTGACGATTCTCTGTCGGTTACCACATGTTCCATTTTAAGTAAATATTTATAACCGACATGCAAACATACTTCCTTACGCATGCTGCATCATATTGATTGTGCCAGAAAACGATCATGTACTACAATCAGATATTACCGAACAAAGTTTGTTAATGTTTCAAAATTTTCATCTCTTGTAAAAAATATGTGTATTAGTGATGGAGCAGGAAACTTAATTTGATTCCATTTTTGAAAATCTCAAATATCGAAAAGAGAATATCATTAACTGCCAATAAATACAATCAAAAAATATTAAACAAGTGCGTTTATTCATGGTGAATGAAATGTTGACTCAGTGCGTGATCTTTTTTGTTTCATTTCGTGAGAATAAACGCATAAAACAAACCATTTTGTAGTACACATCTGTTATTACATATTACCCTTCACTAATTTTTTTCGGTTATTATCACGACACCCGCCAAAACAACCACAATCATTTCATATTTCCAAGAGAAATATCAGAAAAAGTGAAAAAATAAATAAATGTAACACATAAAAATTGATCTGTATAAAAATTCTAGACGAATTCTGCACGCGTTCCTACTGGCTTAATTTTCGTTGAAATTTTCACCGAGCAAACTGGTCTACGTAGAGACGCGATATGTACAGACATATATACGTATATACATGTATATATGTACTAGACAGCGGGTGGAGAGAGCGAAAGTTCGTCCCAGTGCCTCCATCCTGTCTGCGTTGGTATATACATCGCTTTCACCCTCCCTCTCTGATCTCACTCTCTCCCCATTTCCCTCTCTTCCATGTCTGGCTGCGTCCTACCCTAATCCTTGTTCACATATATACGCGCTCTGCTGCACCACTACCCTTTCTCACCATTATCCCGCATTCTTCACTGTTCGCTGCTGAAAGAAGAAAAATAATAATTATTACAACAGCAATTACGATGAGAATTATATATGGAAAGGTAAACAAGAGTATCAATCGATAGTTCTCAGGAAATACAAGAAAAATAATCATTGATAGAAGAAAAATGTTTCATCCTTGGTATGCTCACGTGGTAAGTATTGAGGGTCGTTAAACATCAGCAGGAAATCGTATTCTGTATATTTTGCAATTTTTCAATAATTCTAAGAGACATATATTCAATTCTATTTGGAAACTTATTTTCTGGATTTAGAATATCATATGGGATTTTTTATTTGCATTGCTATTTATTGTTATTTGATATTTCAAAATTGGTAGTTATAACTCTACATCAATTTTCATTTCACTGATTAGAAGGAAAATAATAACACTCTATAACATAACATAACTTGTCTATAAGACAATAAAATACATTCAAGAAATGAATATAAAAGTCATTTTGTCATGATATCATATATCAGAGTGATAAACTCTCATTAATTGGTCAAAGCATTTCAACACAAATAATTAAAAAATCAAAATTATGTAAAAAAGTGATAATTCATCCATATTTTTGCAAATAATATGATGCAAAACAGGAGAGTTTTCCCCTTCACTCGCGCACACGATGTCTCGTGCTCGCACATTTCAATAGGTCTTTCAAGTTGGCAGCCACCCCTCGTCTGGTATGGTCTTCATTTTTTTTTCCTTCAATTTTTTCCCTTCTTTTTACTCTTCTTGACAGGCAGTAGCGCGCGGGTAGAATTGAAGGGGGCGGATATATAGCAACGCGATAGCGTCGGCGACGGTGCTGGGAGGGTTGTGAAAGTGTACTGCTCTCTTCCTCTGCGTTGCTGCACCCTCTCTCCCTCACCTTTTCATACTCCTCTGCAATTTCTTCTTCCCTACCTCTTTTTATCTTTTCACTTGCGCTCTCGCTATCTCTTTTCATGTATGTATATACATTTCCCGGGTATCACATCACCCTTCTATATTCCTTCCTGCTATATGCTACTGCTGCTTTATATATATACACACGCACACCCGCATCTAACTTGGGGTAAGTATATGTATACATACACCCTTGTATTCTCCATTTTGCCAACCCCGACAAGTTTGCTGCACCATGCGCCACGGTCGAATCAATACTGGCAGACATCCTAACTCACTGGAGGTCAATGCCTCGTTCCCGTGGGGCCCGTCGACCTCAACCTCCTATTCAGTTATGTATATATTATGCTTCTATGTATATGCATTTCGACTTCAAGTTTATGAAGGGGTGGTCGAGACAAGATGGACCGCTTATACAAATTTTTTCTTTGCAATGGAAAAATTTCGCTTTCTTTGTGCACTTACATAATGAACTGAGATGAAAAGGAGAATGGAAATATGGAATAATTCAGTTCATAACGGAGAATTATTATTGTATTGTTGTTATTTGGAAGGGAAGCTGGTAGCATCATGAATTTGAAAAATACGATTTATTGAATGGATTCATTTGAAATATAAGATAATGCGGGAAACATAGGAGTTGCGTCTGTAACATGAAATTGTGATTATCCACTGTTCTTATTGAATTTTATTTTTCTCAATTTAGTGTAATGGAGTCCATTTAATTTCATTGAAATATATTTCAAAATGCTCTGGACTGTATTCCTTTTTTGGAAAATTTTTTCACTGAAATATGTCGAAAGGATTCGTGATTGGATCCTTTTCGCATTAAATTATTCTCTGTATTATTGCGAGGTGATGACTTGAGCAAAATATATATTTTTAATGAGCATTCTCACATGTACCTTGATCAACAAACTATTTTCTAAGCACTGCTAATACTTATAAAATCGGACCTAACGAATAATACTTTAACAATCAAACTGCGAATGAACATGAAAGAGTTGACTGAAGATTCAATCATCTTATAAAAGATCGGTGATCCTATTAATGCTGATTGAAAAATTATCGTGTAATTCAGCAGGAATCTTGACAAATGACAATTAAGTGTAAGGTTCGGACCATCTTTCTGAGCTGCGTCTAACCAGGCACTCATTGCGAGACAGAGAGGAGGAGTGTGCTCTCTGCAACACAACCTCAGCTCCAAATGGGCACCATTGTTTGTAGGAGCCATGTCTTTTCTGACCTGAGCAGGGCCTCAAATCTCATCATGTGAAATATCCGCGACCCAAACTACCCCCTGGCTAGGCGTTACATACGGATGCGAAAAATGTATTCAGTCGACACGGAATGGGTACAAAATATTATTCGCGAGGGTGAAGAGTCGATCGTGGCCCATCTTAAAGTGGCCTATCTGAGGCGTTCCCTGTAAATACTGCGTCCATCAGCTATAATCATGATGACAGTACTTTGATGCGTTTGGATTGTCGTGGTATAGCAACGGTAATGCTGCAATTTGACTAAAGATTTCCATGAGTTTTAAGATATGCACAAATCATGGCAAAATTGCAATCGCACGCCTATAGCTTTCATTTCATTTGTTAACTATTATATTCCTTGAAAACAATCGACTTTATGGATTTAGGGTACGCTTTCACTACAAACCATATTTGGAAACATTTTGAAATATTTCCGAAGGACAAGTACAATTATTTCATTGTTCTCATTCATACTGCTCGATCACATGGCGCTGGATATCACGCATGGGTTTAATGTTTTTTCCCGATATAATAGAGGGTTCATTATGAAATAATATAGTTTTGCAGACTTTGAAATTTAATTTGAAACATAATTTGACAGAATTTAATCAACTGATCACAATCAGTTGGTAATTTGACACAATTTCACCATCAACGCCCATGCATATTCTCTCAAGGCATGATCTGACTTACTTTAGTAAATCATTTCCATTATTTTCGAAATGTCACCTCATGAATTGAAGGAGACAAAATTAAGAAAATAAACAAAATTAGTGATAAGTAATGATACGCCAAAATTTTGCATCAAATTTATCCACAAACTCAACGTGACCTCGTATCCAACGTTTCCATTACACTCTACTACACTTCAATTTATTTTCAATCATTTTTCATCAAAATTTTCACAGAATCAAGCGTAAGTAGTGTAATTATACACATAGAAAAAAAACAGACTTCTCGATGTATTGTCGCCATATTTTCGATTTCCCCGTCCAATCAATAGATGGCAATATATGGAGTGAATGCAAAGCTGATTGACTACAAGCCTTTGTATAAATTGTTATCATTTGAAGAACGAGATCCCCAGAATTTTACATGGCAGGGTCTACTGAAATTTTGTAATGAATATTCATTATGAATTCAACTTCCATAAAAATTTAATTTCAATATCATTTAGCTTCATTATGAAAAAGGTGCAATAATTAGACCTCTTTAAATAGATCATACAGCAGCACCGTTTGATTGAAAGAAAAAAATTGATCATATGCTTATATGAATATTTGCGCTTTCATGCTCGCATGCGATTCCAGTTTCATTGGGGAAGACTGTTGTGCATCAATTAAGTGGAAAAGTAAATATAGGTGCCACAAAAATTTGTACAACATATCGAACAGCAAAATTTCCCTCGTATATAAAACCACAAGAAACTCAACAATGCTGGTATTGGCCGAATTATTTCGCATTTTCAATTTCACCAGTTATCCATATCATGCATCTGAGACTCGTAATAATATTATTATTATTCCTAACACAAGTCGAATTCAAATGTTTCATAGTATCTCATTGTTCACTCGTTGTTGATGCATTTGGCTGATATTGGATGCATCCTTTGGATCCAACACGTTGGAATAGCTCAAGGTCATTCGGCAGCAAATTGCATCTGCGAATATGATTCCACTTCATGAATTTCCCATGAGTTCATATCCGTGGGAAACATGCAGATGTGCTGATGTGCGCTTTTCCGATTTAGAAATGTTCGGAATGTTTTTTTTTTTCTATTGTTGAAGCTGTTTCTCTACCTTGAATTGGATACGGAATCGGATTCGAGTGAAACAGAGGCACGCTCGTGTAATGCAACATATTCTTGTCCGTAATTCAAATCACGATCTCTGTAACGCTATTTGATTTTTATCATTTCAAATTTTGCAATATTATATTAGACCACAATTAAAACAATCACAATTTATTTTATTTGTCTCGCTTGTGATCACCTTCATAACAATTGTTCGTTCTGATCTGGAATGTTTAATCAACAAAGTTCTTCGACGTAATCTTTCACAATATTCGTTCGTCGTAGGAACTCATTCTCCCCGTGTGGAAAGTATTAATGTCTCATATTGAAGGAAGATGAATAACATACCGAATTCTTTGTTGGTCTCTTGTCAATTCAGAATCTGTTGGAGCTTTGCACAATGGATAATGGCGCCAGTGAGTAACATAAGTCTGAACTATAATAGATTAAAGGTCAAATTTAAAAATTTACAGATCAATACAGTATCCGAACGATGATGCTTCACATATTCATATCCACTCACAAACAAAAAATTTCTGATTCTAACCTATGCATTAAACTTTATTCAATTGTAGTTACAGTCTGATGAATCTCCTGAATCACAAGTAGAATCCTCTTTCATCAAACGAATTAAATTTCAATGTTTGATTTCAGTCATTATGTGACTCAATCCAAAATCGTACAATATACGTTCATCATATATATATATATATATATCTATTGACTATGTCAGCAATGCGACGTCCTATGCCAAAAATTCAACACCAGAGGAAGAGGAACAAGAGGAGCGCAAAGAAGATATCACGCTCACAATCTCAACAAACGATCATGTCATGGCATCTATATACTCATTCTTACTCCCCTTACCTCACTCTGCTCTCATCCCATTGAACCTTTTATTTTATCCTTTCCCTTATGCACCAATTCTCTGAAAATTTTTCGTCTGGTGGATAATGATGATGGTGGAAGTAAGAAAAGAAACAACATCTAAAAAGGCTAAAAAAAAAAGTCTTTCCCTGGATTAAAAAAAGCAAGTAAATTTTTCATAGACTGTTGCACCCAGGAGATGGACAAAGACATTGACATTCAAAAGCGTTGGCGAGCTTTTGTCCTACTCCATAGTCATACAACTGTATACCATCGGATGGAACCCCTACACTTGTACCGAAACGCAGTGTAAATGTAGAATACGACCGGAGGAAAGAAGAAGTTGGGTGTGGAGGGCGAAAAATTGCACTGCAAGCGGCCTTGCAGCGACGTCGTTGCCATTGTCTCGTCGTCTGAGTTATTCGGGACCATATGAGTCTACAAGAAAGAGGAAAAGATACAAGAGAAAAATATGAAATCGAAAGTGGCGAGAAAACTTCTCATTTAGTAACTGTAATTTCAAGACGTACATAAATTGAATTAAATCGATAGTTTACGACGCATCTATGTTTGTCATTTTGCTACATTCAATATATAGTGGAATTATTTGCGCTAGACTCAGAGGTAAATAGAGGAAGACGATTCAAAGTGTGAAGTGCGGAGAGAACGCTTAAATCTCTTCGCGCTTAAGCTGCCGTCAACGAATGTTTATTACTCTTTTCATTCATTTCATCCTCCTCGCTTCTTCTCCATTTCACTCCAAATTCTCTTCACCGTTCTCTTCATCTGATGATTTCTTGTATTTTAATCAGCCATAACAAAGATTCAAAAATTGTGAATCAGTGCCCGTCTGGCTTCAATGACAAAGGACACACTGTTTACGGTATAACCCATGAGCGGACCGCCGTGAATCGATTGATCTGGAAAATATTACTAAAATTTATTAATAAAAATTGATAAGAAATGTAAAAATTTTGAATTTTTTCATGTCTTTGATCCAAACAATCCAGAGCTGTGACATGTTTTTTCTTCAAATGTAACTACCCATTTAATTATAAGGTATATTATAATAACATTCAAATACTTCCGTTAAATTCTCGTCAACATTTCGTGATGGAGAACAAGTATGAGTTGAGAATCCATGATTACTCGATGCAAAAAATTATTTGTAATATGTTTAAATTGCGTTTCAATATTCTGCATTTCCTTTATCCTCCTTTATTTTCTGTGATCGATATATAAACTTGAAACATTTCATGCAGACGCTCACGCGGTCCTTTGTTTTACGTCAAGAGGGCGGCACCCTCCCTCTGGACGCGCTCGCGAGAGCATTAGCCTTATTATCCAACCCCACTTTCGTCACGGCTGATCGATAAAGAATGCAACCCACGGTCAGGCCACATTAGACATGTATAAAGGTGTGGTTGTGCGTACCTATATGTAAGTAATTATTGGCATAAAAGAAATAAATAGATGTGGATCGAACAAGAGAAGAGTGAAGTGAAAAATAAATTTTGCCGCACTACATATTCACCATTCCATATCCGGAGCATTGTGTGTACGTTTCGTCCTTGATTCCAGTGTATGAGAAATGCATTGGCAACTATCAACTTCCTTTGTCTCGCTTGTGAAGGTGAAAAATTCATTTCAATATGTATGGCTTTTTTTTATTGTTTATAAATAAACATACGACTTTTATTATTTCACCGTCGTAGTTGCGACGAGCGAATATGGGGTTAATATGAGACACGTTTCCCTTCATCATATTTTCTTCACTCCATTTTCTATTTTTTTTTTCTGTTTCCCTTTACTCTGAAACAGCGAGGAAAAAAAGATTTCAAATTATTCTATATACGCTTAAACGCTACGATAGGATGGCGAGATAATAAGAACCAGCATTTTGCTTTGATGTAAATATGTCTCATCCATAAATAAACTCGTATATAAATCTACACTCATATGTTCATGCAGCAATATGAAAATATGGTGCAGTGAATACGCTGAAGTTAAAAGTTATTCACCATTTCGAGGTAATTCGAATGAGACAATTCTCATTAATGTTCGCAGCGACTGATTTATTTGACTCGTTGCTGTTGTCGCCAAATGACATTTGGTTTGTTGAATATATTTTGAAATGAACAAATATTAATTGAATATTTTTTATTGAAATAATTTATGGCAATAACAATAAGCAAGAATCCCTATCATTGGAAGTGTTGGGATAAGAAAAACGGCCGACAAGTGAAGAATTAGAGAAGAAAAACATGTGTGAGCATATTTGCATTCAAAAATGCTGCAACTGTCATGGAGAGACAGAAATAGTTTAGGACAGTGTCTATATATTAACAGGGTGTTGGGTGTGCGTTCATCAGTTCAAGGTTACGGAACGTGCACAACCAGCGCTCACAGTTGGTTCGTATGTATATATGTATACGTGTATACACGCCGAAAATACATCCCTCTTCAGTTGATATATAAATATATTTGAACACGAAAGGAAAGCGAGAGGGCGTATAGAGCGTTGAGATATTTGGTGCGTTGCCTACTAACCTTGCTCCACACTTTAAAAATATATATTATATACTTTTGATTCGAATTTTTTGAATTTATTTCTTTCATCTTGTTGAATCGGCTATAAAATAAAACGGAAAAAATTTCGAGGCTGACTCATTTAGGTTTATAAATGTAGGGGAAAGAATTCGTTTATTATGGATACATTCATTCATAAGAATTTATTCGAAAATATTTTATTATTCCGCGAATTTTTTATAAAAAAGTAATTCGCCATTTGTTAATTATTGTTGAATATTCATTAGACAAGATGTTTTTATGTGTTTTTAATGTTTGCAAATAGTTTATATTGTATTTTGATGATATTCATTGACAATCAATGAATATTGAATTGATAAAATCTTTCTCAATTGATACCTGTAAGCAACGATAATATTTCAGTTAAATTGATGTAAAAATAAATATCCACTATACATAAACTAATTATTCAAGTACTGAACAAACTTTCCTCTCATCGTAATAATCTAAAATCCACAATCAAGTTTATTTCTGGCGAATTGTTTTTTGGGTTATCACATCCCTGATTCAATCGTATCTTTCATCCAGATTCCGATCTTATTCTTGACTCACTTCTTTAATACAAAAATATTGTCGATACTGATGAATTTCCAAAACAATACGATGCATTCATACATTCGGAGATCTCGAAGCGAAATGAACAACCATTGTACCTCAATCCTATAAGCACAGTCGTTCCATTTTTGAATCAGTACCAGAATAAAATATCGAGACAAAGATATGTATATTGCAATACTGCAAAATCGAAATATCTGATCTCGGAGACATTCGCACATGAATCTATTTCAGCGAATCAATTAAAGTATTCTTGAAACATTTTGATTTGCCAAATAGAACAAAATGATTATCATACAATAAGTCTTAACACCGTAGTCCAACAATGATATTCATTCATATTATTCAAACGAATTGCACTCACAATTTTATCAGGATCAAACTTTCGAGTCTCCATTTAAACAAATCAAAAAGTGCGCAAAACAATCATGAATTTTTTTTGTTTCATTCTTCGTTAACCAATATCAAATTATTCCTGAAATACACGTTCAACAATTTTGAATATCGTTACAATCACTGATGATCATTCAATAAGGTAAACATTCTCTCAAAGTTAAATACGTATGCGTTAATCAAATATTTGCATTCGCAACCACATACGCAACTATATAAGAGACAAGGTGATAAGGTTACTCCACAATAGATTCGTTGACCTTTAACAATGTGCGCACCCTTGGCACTCACTAAACGATGTCGTCGACACTCTCTTCCTCTTTGTCACTCTCTCCATCACTTTCTTTCTCACTCACTCATGCCAAGCACCATGAAGATATCCCGGGGAGAGGTGAGATTCTTAGTCTTTGTCTCGCGTGTTCAACGAGCCAATGAACTCAAGTCGGAGGACAATACACTTTCAACTGCGCTTCTACGCACCCTCTAGCTTATATAGTCCATCCAAATATGTATATAGATAGATATATTTCGATAAAGTATTCATTGATTATTAAATGATTATACATACATTTATTTATTTTTGTATGAATAAATTGGATGCGTCTGACCTCAATGAGATATTACTACTGCAACGAAAAGTAGAATTTCGTAAAATTGTCGTAATGTAAATTTTTGTGTTAACAACATTATTTTCCCTGCACCACTTATGTAAGTTCATTCACAGGTGATGTATTTGAGTGGAAGTTGTAATTCAAATCTGGTCAGGTGGTCCAAATTTGCTTTGTCCAGTTTGTTTCAATGCTATCGTTTGTTTGAGATGCTTTACCTATTAGTTCGAACTTGATATGCACAGAGTTTGGTGAACAATGGTGCCGCAACATAATGATTGTTTGGATAATTATTATTGTAAGAGGTAGGGTAAATGCCCCAATAGATGGACGGTTAAGAAAACTTCCATGTTCCTTTAGCAAAACAATATAGTAAAATATAAATAACTTGTAATAAAGCAAATTATATTTATGTAAAAATATGTAATTGACTAGAAAAAAATAAGTAAAACTTAGTAAAATTTCGTAGCAATTAACAGAAAAGAAAAATTTAAGAAAAAGTCCAAAACCCCAATAGATGGACAAAATCTCCAGTAGATGATCAGCTGATAGCAATAGATGAACACTCAGTTTTCTTATTTTCTTTCTATTTTATTATTAAAAAACTATATTTATAGCTTTTTTAATAGAATATAAGTATTATCAAATGTGAATACTTTACTTTTTTCATTATTTTCAATAGTAATAACAAATAATGTTTACCGGCTAACTGTCACATGCTTACTAGTGGTAGCGCTCTCTAAGCTAAAATTCGAGACGTCAAATTAAAAAAAAATTTTCTAATTATTATTTTTAATACAAAAATTCAAAACAATCATTTTTTGCTCTCTGAACTATGCGTAGTTAATGAAAATAAATTATGACTTTCCATTTTTGTTCTTAAATTTAATGTAATTGCTTTTAGAAATAATATTTGTCCATCTATTGGGGGGTGTCCATCTACTGGTGTATTTATGCTATGAATATATATTGAATGGAGATATAACATGTAAATTAGAAAATACATATAATTATGGTTTATAAATATTATTAAACAAGATAAACTTGCTATGGATGAAATATTCAGCAAATGTTACGAGAAAATATAAAAACCTCGGCTGCATCGTTTTTACAATGGCAATGATTAGAAATCAGCTCTGAACACGGAATAATATAATTTCTTTCGAAAGAGATCCCATGTTCTCATAATTATGAGCAATATAATAATGCTGATAATTAAAACTAAATTCGTTCATTCGAAATACGGGCCACTTTTCAATACCGAAATACTCATATGCCATAAATATAAAGTCTGTATAATCTTGTGGAAGGGTCTAAATACCCGCAATTGAATGTCAATATTAACGACAAAATGAACGAAACATGGGAAATCCCTTTTTCATAGCATAAATCTTGTGCTTTGCAATACTCAAGAAAAAAATCATGAACAATCTTCACAACAAAACTGTTTAACTTTGTTGTCATTTCAGTTAAATTATATTCGTATATTTCCCAGGAGAAAAACATGTTTCATTACTAGCATGAAAATTAGCCCAACGATCTGCAAGTCAGCTAAACACAAATGCAATTTTTCATGAAGTCCATTCTCACGACATACATATATATAGGGTAAGGATACAATCTTTTATGTTACACACGCGCACGGGTCAAGGCCGTATCCCTTTCGCAAACTGACTCATGGATGCAGCAATATCGTGAATGCAGTGAAGATGAAGACTGTGCAGGAGAGGAAGAAAAAAGGAGGAGAAATATAAGTGCATCGAACTCAATGACCGTTGCAGCTGCAAGTATGGGCAGGCAACATGATGCAGCGCCGTTGCTGTTGCTGCTGCCGCAAAAGCTCTCCCTTTGCTCTTCTCACTTTTTACCTCACTCTCCCGTACAAGTCTCATCATCATCCTCAATGTCCACTTGTGTACTTTTATCCGTTGTGTTCGGAGAGTCTCGGATAACTTCGGTCTTTGCATTCTCGCGTACGTCAACCCCGTTTGTGTATAGAAAGCCCTCAAGGAGGGGACGAGTGAAAGAGTATATATAAGCGATAGAGGGGACAAGAGAAAAAGATGTGTGCAGAGTATATAACTACATTGAGTGCAATGTGCCCAAACGTCACGCAAGTTATGTGTGAGCATGAGAGTGAGATGAACAGAGGTTGGATGTAATTATGGATAAGTGGGTCCGAATACTTATTCCCACTTTTTATTGTTACGTTGGGCATTGAAATTATTATGTAAAAATCGACGGTGAAGATCGATGGTTGATGGAATATTTCTTATATTCATTCCATATTATCTAATAATCCACTCGCACTGAATAAAGAAGTCCTGGTTGAATGGTATTGATGTGAATAGACTTCTCCATTATTCATTCTTCCTTCGTATCGTTGAATCCAAAGTTTTAATTCGGATTATTTTGTCGTTTTATTACTTGAAACAACAATAAAATAAATTGCAAGAGACTCGTTCATCTTTGTATTAATCGGTGCAAATGCGATAGAACGCTATCTTGGCCTTGACGACACAAAAAACTAAAAAAATTTTGATGAATGTTGCGAGGATTGGTGAAACGATCCATATTCGTATCGCCCTTCATCAATTACTCACTTTATCACGATGACACTTATGTTTCACAGAATTTAAGTGAACAATTACTTGATGTTCTTTACGTCGACCAGGTGTTGATCTGATCATGCCGCGCTCAGATTTAGTATTGGTTTGAATACGAGACCCTGATCAATGTTGAATGTTGCCATTTAATTATCGCATGATTGGAATTTGTTTCTACAAATTTTTCAAGTACATAAATGTATAAATTGCCAATTTGTGTCGACAACGCCCCGAATCGTTTTCAATTGTGATTCAATGAAAAAAACACAGGAATATTCTGTTACACTACAGGAATTGTAGCTCTTACGAGAACCTTGCGGTCTCATTCGATGGATTCAGTCGTTATGAGTATTTGGAATATAATGAAAAGGGTGTTTTAACGATCATCGAGTGGTTTCGCGGGGAACTATATATCAGCGATTATCACCATGAGGGGATGCTGTCAACCTCGTTGGAACAAAAAATGTGATTATGATGTCCTTAATGAGGCAATTCATTAAGAGTTTCAGAATTTAATATACATGTAATAGGACATTTTCGCGGAGAAATACTGCTGATTCCCAAGAAAATCGATGGTTTCACTCTTGTTTCTTCGTGTCATAGCTGGTGAATGATACGAACAGATAACCATTCACAATATCGTTAGGACAACAGAATCTCGCTTGAATGTTTATGTAACATAAGAATGTTCAAACATAATTATCACCAATATCAAACTGAGCGCGGATAGAAGAACCAAGCGTGTTATAGATAGTTGTATTAGCTGTTTGAATGAATACTATAGTTATCTTCCATAGAAATTTATCAACAGATCTCAGAAGATTGTTCCATTATTCAAACAATATTGATGGACAGCAGTCTCGATAATACTCAGCAATGGAATCCCCAGTTTGAATTATTTTCTCTAAGATTTCATCACCTTCATATTTCATCACCTCAGTATTCTAAAGGACACTCCTTCACGTATTATCTGTAATGGAAAATGGTTTGAGCGTCGCTGCACTAAAGGGCTGACGCACTGGGCACTTCAAGGGTGAACGCACTTTGCATCGTTTCATCCGCACACACATATACACTTTTAACCATCGTTACATAGCTTAGACGTATTCCACACGTGCAAGTACGTATACATGAATGTAAAGAGCGCATGCGCAAAGCAATAGCGTGAGTACAAATATGTGTACATCCAAACAAGTGAGAGCGATTATACGTTCTGGCATTTATTCGTTTGTATTTGTATATACTCCATGGAAGTATAAATATGTATGTGTGTTGGTTCCCAAGTATTGGGCTGCGCGATGCAGGCTCGGGTGCACTAGGCCGCATGGCACGAATCATGTGCATCTACACATGTGCACAAATATATATATATATATATATGAGAAATGCAGCCGTGGAGATCAGTGTCTCCTTCCAAGGCCGTGGGGCCACCGCCCCAGTGAACCAATTGCAATATTTTTATGCCAATGCCGTTTTTCCATATAACTTCACTTCTATCATTCCATTTACTTTTTCATTGATGATTCAACTATTATTTTATCAAGATTTCATGATGCATTTGCGAATAGTACAAATAAAAATTCATATTGATCAAGATTGCGATTATTAAGAGACGGAATAGATTTTTATGATAAAGTGTTTAGAAAATTAGATTGACAAAAAAAGAGTCAGAGGAATTTCGCAAGTTCTAATATTCCAGCAGAATGCCAGGAAATGCGTTCGTAATTGGGAACCTTCAGACTTGGAGGGGATTGACCCAGACACCCCCTCCAGACACAATTTCTTTCCTCTTTGTTTATCACTGTTTTCGTCGCGCTTTCGCACGTACTTTCATGCACTTTTCACTCTCTCTTTCCCTTCATGTCGCGTTTCTGTTGCTTCCGGAACCCTACGTTGTATTTGTATGTAGTATAGGGTGGATAGGACCCCATCGCGACGGATAGATAGAACAGTGCGAGCACCCACATGAATAGATAGTATGTGTATATATGTGTGCATATACTTTCATAAACAAGCATGGCTGAACGCGAGCTCGAATATCCATCGTTAGGGCGATGCAACTCCACCCTGTACTCATAATCTTTACTCATATTCTTCCTTCACGTTTTTATTCTTCTGGAGAAAAAATTCAATCATTTTGTACCTTACCTTCATAATTATAAATATTTCTTTCATTTTAGAAATATTCATAAATACTTCTGAAATGTTGTAGATGATGAACAAATAGTCAATTTGGAACGTTTAGAATGGTCATATGCTGGAAAGTTATAGGATGAAATCAGCCATGTTTTTTGTATAGGACAGAATCGGAAGATTTCATTTAATTTGGTTTTTGTGGTCTATATAGTTGTAAAAATATTAATTTAGCCCTTCACTATTTTCCATTGATTTCTTCTACCTTCATTAATCAAAGGTGCGAAATGGTTGCGATTAACTGTAAAGTAGTTGGAACCGGCTGTTAATATTATATGGTAAATTATAAATCGAAAAATTCCGTACAAAATACTTTTTCAGAATCCGCAATTCCTCTAGTTGCAAAACTACGATTGGCTTGATTATTCACAATTGAACATCAAAAATTCATTTTTCGATTATTTCGGTGAATGTACATTTTCTCATGGTTCTCGCTGTCAACATATCGTCCATGAGTCAATGAGAAGAATCCAGTTGTGACGTACGTTTTTATGTTGAATTGTAGGCTGCAAATGATTGATCAAATTTCGATTCATCAATTGGAGCAATCGCGGATTGTGATGTGACATTTGGGGAGATATTTCTTGATGTATTATTCATTAGGGAATGTTAATATTTGACGCCGACTCATTTTTGGTTTATGTTGGACCTCTCTGGGTATGTTCAATCCATATTTCTTTCAAATATTCACCTTCACATGGTAATATCGAGAGTTGAATATTTCTGTCGGTCGTCTCGTTATACCCCCAGCAGTGCCGTCGAAAAATTAGATCGCGGCCGCGCAAAAGTGTTTTCGCGAATCAGCTTCAGAAGCATAGAAAATGGCCAATATAACGAAAATTGAAATCCCGAATGACCACTGTCATGGATGCCCATTTTTTCGAATGCCTATTTCACTGGATTGGACGGATCAGTTCTCGTCAATCGGTAAAGCATAATACTGTAGCGAATTTGTTTTGATCGACAATGAAAGTAGGGAACTGGTAATGTGAGAGTGCGCCCTGATAGCCACACTTTCTGTTCAAGACTTGGAATATCCGTAATTATAGTAAAATTCACGGCAAGTTTACGACAAGTCTTGCTATTTAGGGTATTGTTGATAACATGCTGTAAAGATGAACAGTAACCCTGATAGCCATCGTTTGCTCTACAACCACTTGGAGCGCAGTGGTTTCAGTCAAGTTACCATCAACTGGATGGTAAGTCTTGCTGTTCAGATGTTGTCAATAGTATACGTTAAAGATGCACAGTAAGTTAATGGTAATCTACGGCTGCCATTTGAAAGGTAAGTTATTGGTAAGTTTTGCTCTACAAAATGTTTTAGTCAAGTTGCTATTAATTTTCTACAGACCATTACGGTAAACTTAATTGCAAGACTTTTAAAGTAAGTTCAGTACCATTATTTGTTTACAATTTACGTTATAAGTTGGTTTCGAAATAGTTTTGGAATTAGATGGCAAATTGTCTCAAGCGGTTATTGGAAAGAGTTGATAATAAAATGAAATAAATTTAAGGACAATGTTCGACTAATATTTTTTGAAAAACAATAGATGCAATTAAACTTTGCGCAAATGAGTTTATTAATTGTATTTAACCATGTAAGGAACATAGCAATAAGCTTAGAAAATGATGTGAAATAAAAAATTATATCATAAATAACTATTTTGACATAAATCTTTTTCATAAAAAGCAAAATCTCAATTATTCAAAAGATTGCAATAGAATATTACCTAAAAGTGTATATCATTTATAAAATATTAAAAGGAAAATAAAAATACAAAATATATGTGAGAATAATTCATATATTTAATGAACAAAAGCGATTAAATCACAGATAAGTAGTAAACATGTAAAAAATTAGTTAAATACGATGTAACGCCGCAACTATTACTATTTCAGTTTTTATCCAAGTTCTGCCTACTTATTAATAATTATATATTTAAATTTTTTCTATTACTAGATATTTTATAAACATGTTCCTATTGATATGTAGTTAAACACATACATTTGATAATTTATATGGGTTATTTTCGTCATTGAAACATATATATTTACACAATATTTACGTATGTTCAATTTCAAATTTACAAAGAAGCATTCAAAATATAAATGTATTTGCTAAGAAGTTTTATAATTACACAGAAATATAATAACATTTGATACATTTAATAAAAAAAAACATAACATAGTTGTATGTGAAGGTTTAGACGTGTAATGATGAGCTATGAGTAATCCATAGTTAAAAATTAGCAACCCAATTAATAATGAATGTATGAAAAATTTTCAATATAAATCGTAAGTACTTAAAAATTGTAAAGTGAAATACAAGTAATTATTATTAAAATACATTCATGCCAAAAACTTCTGATTTTCATAAATTCATTAGTATTGTTTGATATGTACAGATAATTATTGTCGGAAGAATACAAATTTTGCTTTCTCAATTATTTTTCGAAGTAGTTAGTTAAGGGCCAATAGACCTCCTAAGATTCCTGTAATTTTTTTGTGACAGCTTTACAGCCGTAATACTAAACAGAATTATTTGAAACTTCACAGATAGATTAATTAGTTCATAATCTAGTGCTTTCCATTGAATTTGTATTATACATAAACAACAAAAATTATAGATTGATTATCATCTAGAAATCTGCAAGACAAACTATTGATTCAATTGAAAACGAATCATCAAAAAACACTCAGGAAGGAGATTGCACTGCCTTTGACTATAATTAATTGTATAATGAATGAAAAATACTTATTTATAATGAATCTAATTTGTAAAGCTGTCACAACGTACTTAATGATAATATTATCATTTGCATATCGTTGAAATCTGAGAAAATTAAGCCTTTATTAGAACTATAGATGGCGACACCAGAGTATTCGATTGTTACGTCCCCACACCATTTCATTAACTGTTATACCATGTTACGTCCCCGCACCATTTCATTAGCTGTTATACCAACTGATACAAACTTTACCTTAAATAGAAGTAAGATGATAAAGTAGAAATATATATATAGTC
>JAPYZF010000737.1:0-18017 GCA_030523045.1 Meteorus cinctellus
AAAGATATACTAAGCAAAATGGCGGCGAGAAAAAAGTTGCTTAGTGTCTGTAAAGTGTCCAGGGTGAAAACTTAGCTCAGCGCGCTGAGTAACTTACTCCAGCCTACTCAGCGCTTAGCTCGGCTGAACACGCTCAATATAAGAAAATTTAACGTCCATCTATTGGAATTGGATGTTCATCTACTGGAGATTTCGTCCATCTACTGGAGTTATGGACTTTTTCGTTAATTTTTCATTTTTTTTAATTACTATCAAGTTTCACAAAGTTTTAGTAATTTTTTTCTACTTCATTAAATATTTTTACATATATATAATTCATTTTATTATAACTCATTTATATTTCCAATTACATCATTCACAAAAACATTGGGACTTTTTATTGTTGATATGCAAATATAGACTGGCATTGAGGACGCATTTTGCAATTCTAATTTGGATTGTCTGCCTTCGTTAATGTGTTGGCAACGCAAATGCAGAGATATGTGCAAAATTTCACTTCCGGAACCCGACGCAGATTGTGTAAATACCAATGACCATTCATACAATTGGGTATGTCATCCTGGTTTTGAACATCCATCTCCTTCAACTAACTATTGTGCCCTAATTCAGCAAAATTAAGTAAGTATTTGTATGAGCTAACTAAATAGCAATTTGTGTACAAGATTAAGAAATTACATTGCACGAAACATGAGGATAATTTTGAAAAAAGCGAAAGATTAATAAATGCAATTTATTAACTTGCCGATAGGAAGTTATTGTATTTACCCCGAAAATGAAAAATCGATTTTTTAACAGATCTCGACGTTTTAAGACCTCTCTAACATAGCCTGTCTATTTTTAGTTCATAGTCTGTATGTATGTATGTATGTATGTATGTATGTATGTATGTATGTATGTATGTGGTAAGATTTTTTGTCGTACGATTACGCCCAAACTAATGACGCGATTTGAATGGTCTATGACGTGATCGATAGAGCTTGACGTAATTTGGTGCTGATTAGATTTTGGTTCGATTCGGTTGAGGATTTTTTTAGTTTTTTCATTAAACATATCTGAAAATGGAATTGAACGGGAAAATTGAAATTTCTACGGGACTCGACGAGCGAGAATATCAAGTAGCATCGGGAAGTTATTGATGTGATACCTATTGATATCAAATATGAAAAAGCGATTCTCCAATTAAGCACCACCAAAAAATATCTACTACTAGATATAGACACCCTACTCGTGAGCAAGCAAATACAACCCTACTTGTTTTTTATGTTGTTCGTCCGATTTAGTAAGTTTTTTTAGAGGACTGTAAATCAAACACGTTAACAAATTCCAATTATATTTTATTCTGGTTTAAATATGATGAAGATTGTATGTCTAATGCGATATGTGATTTCAGGAGGTGCATTAATCCATGCACAGAGTGGTCTAAACCTCATGCAGATTGCGTCGTAGAAAATTACGACACTTACATATCATGCTGGCTATGAAAGACCACCTAGCTAAACATATGTGCACTCATAGGTTACAAGAAATGTTGAAAAAAATATTGATTATATATAAACATCTATCATGCACGACAATGAAATATGCACTACTTAAAACGATGATACTGAATAAACGTAATAAAACTTATGTGACGAATGCAGCTGTTTAATTTCTCATACAAGCATCTGATTCTTCTTTTATTTTGATCATTATATTCAATTATTTCTCACTATCTGCGTGAGAATTGGAAGAAATTTGTCAGAAGATCTACAAATTCTTCTCACTTGATCTCTATAATTGTTGAATCAAAGTAATGACAAATTGACCTCGTGTGGTATTGGTGATATAGACGTCGAGAAAGGATCCAACTACTTCAATGATACAGATGACTAATTTTTTATATTAAATAAAGGTTCAGATATAAATAAGCACTCGAAAATTCGAAAATTACTTTTGGTATTATGGTGGATGTAGTATTTGTGGCCACTTTATTTATAAATCATTGTTCAAATCATTCTATAAATATATTAAAATTATAAATTGGATTTATATAAGTGTAAAGGTTTCAAAAGTCTATAAAAATATCATTTAACCATTAAGACTTTCTATTTATTGACTTAAATTTACAGTGACCAAAAAGGGTACAAAGCGTGGCCAAAACCGGTACTTCTAACCCTACATTAATTCGGTTTCCAAATTGTATTCAAATCAATTTGATTGTGAAATAATTGACGTTTGGTAATGCTAATAATAAATATTACAGGTTAAAGGCTGACGCATTTCAACGTACCAATCAAAAGATAATCAATATATAATTAAATGACGCCTTTTTTCCAAATCGATATTCACATAACCTACAAATGAAGATACATTCATGTGATCAATACTTCGATTCAATTCGAAGAATCCTTCGAGTTTTCTCTGTGTTTTAAAATGGAAAATTTATTGAAAGACATTATATAATTGATGGAAAGGAAAAGAATTAATGATCAACAATTTTGTGATGTAGTGAAATTTTATATTCGCGAAACATTCACAACAAATAAACAGTTGAAGAAGTGTTAGCAGACATTATGAACATTCCCACATCTCCATCATGCGATTCATTAACCGAATTGTCAATTTCAACTTGCGTTACCTTAGCCATTAAGGTCACACAGCCCCAAGATGTTTCAACGTAAGTAGAAATGTATGTATTCAAACGCATACCATCATCAAAGGGAAATTCAAGAAAGAAAATCATTTTAGACACTTGAAACTGAGCCCCGCTGCCAAATTTCGTCATTAGAAGGAAATCGAACCTTTTTTTCACAGTGCCTTTATCTTTCAATTCATCGTCAACCCTTTCCAAAGTAAACTCAGTAGATTTGGTAACTCCGGAAGATCTCATGTACGTTTCGAAGATTCCGTGAACTTTGACAATTGTATTCTCATTCAAAGTCTCCAATGGGTAATCCAGTAGCGGATTTGGGTCGAGAACGAAATGGTGTTCTTCTAACTCAGCTTTACTTTTTTTGTAACAGCTAACCGCACCGAAAGTTTGTTCAGAATGCCAATTGTTGACGAGATTGTAAAGCTTGGCAGATGCTGAAGTCCATAGAACGAACAACAAGCAAAATGTAAAATAAACTTTCAATGCCATTTTGTGCTGCTATTGTTAAACTGTTCAACACAAATTGAAAAACGTTGAATTGAAAATGTTTCCAACAATTCTGGTATTTATACACATCAAAGCGCGATGTTATCGCAGTGGCAATTAAATTTCATCGCCTGAAGACTCTTGGAATAACATAGTGTTATACATGAAACACAATTTTCAGATTAATTTGCTTTAAAGTCGTTAACAGAATTATTCTAATGAGCATTTTGCCTTATCAAAATAACTCCATATTCTTATTGTGCACTCAATTTCAACTTTGTTAACATATTGTTATCAATTTTAGAATTATCGTAATATTTCTACTAATTCGATTTCATCTTTTTACGATTTGCATTCACTTCTGGCATGTGAAAAATAATCAGAGGAAATACGTTAGGGATTTGAATCAAAGTAGGGACAGGAATGTGAAGATAACAATTAGCTTTATCATATTCTTATCTTAAGGGGGAATCCCCATGTAGAAGCCTGAAAATCCATCATTTTCCAAGAATATTTTTGGAGGTTATTGTTTCGAAACTTTGACACTTTATATTAAGATTGTAAAAATAATACACTCACTGTAATCACTGTGCTTGTCACTATTATTTTCAAAAAGACCGCGTCAAAAATTCGAACGTAAAGTTGACGCATGCGCAGTGTACATATTTAGAATACAAATATTCAGCTAATTAAAAATGTTGATTAAACAAAAAATAAACAATCTGAAGTAAGAACAAACGTTTTATATTCATGAATAATCATAAACAGAGGTTAATTGACCCGTATTAATAACAAAATATTAAAAATTGCGATAGGGGCGCTAACTTGAGGGCACATTTTAAATAAATTTTTTTTAAATAAATAAATGGAGAGCAAACAAATGTTCATAGTGAACAATAAAGAACAAATAACGAACTAACGATATAAGTTCAAAAATTGAAAAAACAAAATTCTGGGGGGCTAAATTTAGTGAGTCCTCACCTCGTTAGAGTAAGCGTTTATGAGCGTTCCAGTTCCAAGATTCCGGGTGTTCATGCCTGCGCTCATGAGCGCTGTAAGCGATAAGTCGAACGCCAGAAAATGCTCGAAGCGCTTAAAGCGGCACCCCAAACGCACCCTTGTTAAGCTTTAACTACATACGCATTTGCTTATACGCGTAATACAAAAATTAAATAAAAATTGCGTTGTAAATATTAATGTTGTGTTTGTTTATGATAATTAAACGTCAATTTTTGCTCAATAAGTCACCGTTAAAATTGTATTGTAGCCTTATTATTAGTGGTTATGTAAGTATTATTATTTTGGATTGAATATATCATAAAATCAGTTGGAAGTACATAACCTCAAATATTTTTCATGGGGATTTTACTTAATTCATTTGTCATTCTTCAAACATTTTCTAATTCATTTTATATTTCACATAGATTATCAGCAATGGGGAAAGAGCTGAGTAATAGTCGGACTGCAGTTTATAGAAGAAATAAAAGAAAATTGAAGGCGTTTTTGACTGCGTTCCCATGTGGAGATGGTCCATCGATTCCAAAAAGTTATTTTGCGTTACCGGTGAGATGTTATAATTATTTTTGATAAATTAGTTAAGAAAAACAGTTCAGCTTTGTGTTGCATTAAACGAAAGAATAGAATATTTGAGAAAATTAATGGAAATTTATTTGTAACATAACCAAATTTAAAGTTTGTCGCTTTGAAACTTATTTGGACTTTATAATACTTAAATAAGTTGCAATTTTTGTTGACGTCCTTCTTCTTAACAATTAGTTATTGTTAAATTTTTTGCAAATTGAAATTCAGCCATTTTTTTATCTTGCAGGATAATGTCGAAAGAAATAAATGCCGCAAAAGCACATCAAGCAATAATGGAAGTTCCAAAAATGACGACAAGACTGCGGCTGTAACTAAAGGTATCGATTCCATTGGTGACGTTACAAATAGACCGGATGTAAATGTTAATTGTGATGTTAACGATGATGATAATGATGACGATTCTTCTATCGATACTGATTCGTTTACCGAAGACGAAGTTTCTCCTGATTCCGATGTAAACAATGATGATGATGATGACGGTCAGAATACCAATGACAATAATATTACTCAACCATATTCTTTTCTCAGCACTAGCAATAAGCAAAATTCTAACATTCCCTTGATTCCAAAACGCAATATGACTGTTAATGATCATATACTTGCTGCAGTAGCGATGTCAGTCAGACATAATTTGACCTACGACGCAATACTTGATCAATTAAAGTGGATAAAGTCAACGTATTGTAATAACAATCTACCAACAAATAAGGAGCAATTTTGGAAATTGTTGAATCGTAATGATAGTTGCTTAACATATCACTTTTATTGTCGATATTGCCTTTACTATTTCGGAGAAAAGTGTCATGAAACACAAAAAGTACAAAAACAATGTACTTGTAAAGCGTGTGGTCCAGATGAATCTGAATGCAACTTAGGTCACTTCATATACATAAGTTTAACTGCACAAATCAAAGAGTTACTTTCTATACCCAATATAAGCAAATCGTTAAAATATAGGTTTCAAAGAACAAAAAAAGATACCGATGCTTACGAGGATCTTTATGATGGACAAGATTATAAGACTTTATCTTCACCTGGAAACTTTTTAGAAAAGTGGCACAATTTTTCATTCACATTTAATACAGATAGATGCAATATAGCCAATTCTTCAAATTCTAGTGCTTGGCCTGTATACATTCAGATCAACGAATTACCTCCGGATATGCGAAAGAAACATATGCTCCTCGCTGCTATTTATGTTGACGAACAAGACCCAGTAATGAATAATTTCTTTAGACCGTTCACAGATGAAATACAAAATCTTTATACTACTGGGATTGCGTGGAAGCCTACAAATGATTCAGAAATAACCTCAAAATTTATTATAACAACGGGTAGTCTTGATACTTCAGTTCGAGCAGCAGTAGCTTGTTTAACTCCATGCAATGGATATTTTGGATGTTTATATTGCTATGCCCGAGGCGAAAGCTTAGGACGGGGTAAATTTGTATACCCACTTTCCCAGAGTTATAAAAAACAGCGAACTGATGCTGAATTACGCGCAGACATGGCGTACGCTTATGATACAAGGACAATAAGACACGGAGTTGAAAACGTTTCATCACTGGTTGCTTTTCCGTTATTTAATATCAATAAAGGAATCGTTGTCGAAGCGATGCACGCAGTTTATCTCGGAGTGGTTCGACAGCATACACGATTATTACTTACGAATGCAAAAGCTCCTTATTATGTTGGAAGTCCTAACTGTATCAAAATTATAGACAAGTGTTTGTTATCAATAAGACCTCCATCATGCAGATGGAAAGCAAAGTCTATATCTACGTACCGTAAATGGAAAGCGTCTGAGTGGCGGAATTGGTTAGAATATGCACCCATCTGCTTACAAGAAGTATTAGATTCAAAGTATGTCAATCACTTAGCTTTGTTTTCAGAAGCAATTCATTACTTGAATAGTGATTGCTTAACACTGGTGAACCTTGCTCGTTCTGAGATGCTTTTAAAAAAATACCTGATGCTTTTTGAGGAGTATTTTGGAAAGGCAAATATGACTTCGAATATGCATTTAATCACGCATTTAGTTGATACTGTCCGGAATTGGGGTCCACTATGGGCTCATCACGCTTTTAACTTTGAAGCATGGAACAAAAGAATAATGAACTTTGCCACTAGTTCCTATGTTCAGACTCATCAAATAGCTACACGTTTCCTTATGCGAAAATTTATTATTAACACTTTGTATGATGAAACAATATCTTTTACAACCAGAAAGTTTATCGCTAGACAAATAAAAATTCCTTTTGAAACAGATGGTATTGAAAGAAAGAATTGTTTGATTGGCTTAGGTAAATGTACGTTACGTTCACCAACCAATCATGAACGCGTTTTATTGAAACAAATAGGTTATGATCCAATTAACATGAAGTGCTTTAAGAAGATGGAATTAAATGGTACAAAATATGAATGTGAAAACAAAGAAAAGTTTAAATTTTGTGACTCAACAGTTTATGACGGGTTTGGAACTTTTGGTGTAATAGTTGAACTGGTACAATTTCAAAGTAATAAAGGAAGAATAGGTGGAATGTTTATTAAACGTCTGCGGCTAGATAGACATGTATTTAATACGACATACATTAATGAAGTTACAACATCAAATGACATATGCTTTATCAAAGAATCATCATTTATACGACCTGCAGTTCAGATATCTGCATCAAATACTTTGTATATTATCAAACAAACAAACTGTTGGGAATCTGACTGATAATGATATTAAAAATATTTTTTTATTTATACTTTGTAAGAACTAGTTGTGTAAATAATTATTTATATTTTATTATTCTAATATATAACGAGTTGTACATGACGATTTTTCAATTTTGTATTGCAGAATTTTGATAAAATAACACAGAGTTAAGTGAAAGCTTTCATTCTTAAATATTCCTTTTAAATCATCGGATTTTAGCAGACATTGTGAACATCATCTCCAGAGTGTGATTCATTAAACGTTCATTCAACGCTTTGAAGACGATGGTGTAGTCCATAAAACGAATAACAAGCAAAATGTGAAATTAACTTTCAACGCCATTTTGTTCTGCGATTATTTCACTGTTCAACACAAATTGTTAAGCGTTCAATTGAAAATGTTTCACGAAATTCTGGTATTTATACACATTGGAACACAAAGCTAATACAGCACTAGTTTATTGTCATCACCTGAAGACGTTTTGTAGTGACATAATGTTGAACATGACACAACCTTGAAATTTATTGGCTTTGAGATCTTCAATAGAATTATTCTAATGCGCATTTTGCCTTATCAAGATAACTCCTCCCCTCATTTTTATTTTGTGTTCAAATTCTACTTTTCTCATCGTATAGAAACAGAATTGTTATCAATTTTAGTATCATCGTAATATTTCTACTGAATCAATTTCAATTTTTTTCACGATTTACGTTCACTTCTGGCATTTGAAAAATAGTCAGAGAAAATACGTTGGACATTTGAATCAGGACAAAAGACAAGATTGTAAAGATGATAATTAGTTCTATCAAATCCTCATCACTTAATTTTCCATCATCAGTGAATGTAAAATCTTCCAATCTTGTGTCATATCACCGAATTCATTTTAGATAGGGAAATTACAAAATAAGGAACATAATGGTGTGTTCATTTTAATTGGTTCGCATATATTACTCCTTTCTTATTAGATACGTTGAAAAATTGAGAAGATTCCATGAAAATGACCAGACATTTTAGACTTTCCATCTACCGAGTCTTTTTTTTTTCGTTATATACAATTGTATGTTTATTATATCATAATTCTTTCTTCATCTTTGAGGTTAGTTTTCGTCATAAATTTAATGTTTTGTTGCATATTAATTATTCCTTAAAACTTTAAATGATTAAAATAAAACAATAACTCTCTCATTTGCACTAAAATTATCATAACAGAAACAAATTATTCATTATTTTATCACTTGTGACAATTGATAATGATTTTTAATAATTAATATATTTATGTATTTACTTTACAATCAATGTTCAACTTATTTTTGTTTTTACAATATTAAAACATAACGAAGAACATTATAACAAATGGACAATAATCTTATCGGCGATATTTTGAGTGATCTGCAATTCTCTTCATACTTGAATGTCTCAAATGTTGAATATTACCATTAATATTTGATCGTTATATTATTAAATTATATCATTCAATACCTATTTGTTATTACTCCTTAATTGATAATTATTTATGTTCTTGATTATGTCCATACGTAACATTATTTATAATAAAACCATGAAGGAGTCTAAACTCTAAACACACCCATTAATTCATTTTTTAGTAACAGTAAAACTAAGAAACTTCAAATGTCGCGCCATAATGTGAATGTACACGATAGGCGCATGCGCGAATTGCAAATTATTTATTATTTATATTAAAACAATAAATATTAATAATGATAGATTAAATATAATCGACCAATACTGACCTAACGATAAAGAACGCAGATGTGACAAAATTTTTTAATTTATTTACGCATGGGGTACTAAATTTGATTAGGTGATCGGCTCAGCCATTTTCCAATCGCTTCAACATCAAAAGAATAAAGCCATAAAACATAAAAAGACATTTTCATTCTCCATAGTCTAAACAGAAATACGTTAAATTCACATTCTCAGAAATGAAAATATATATTATATAATTCATAGCAATTACACACTTTCATATAAAGATACGACAGCTGATTTAAAAATGCGTCTTATAGTAATAACTGCTTCCGCCGCTAGGCGGAGCCACGGACAGATTTCCCACTAGTAAAATACTGAAGTTGGTACCACTGGTATCACTACACAAAGCGAAAATACTCTAGCACGAATAACAATGAAGTGTTCACCCCCTGGTGGTTGATTATTTAGTGTTTAGTGTTGAATTCGATTGAAGCGACGCAGTCGGTGAACAAGTAGCTCACCACAATGTTACCGGACATTAGAATATGGCCGTAATCGCCAAACTAAAATTCAACCCGGTCCATGATAACCAAATTTTATCATCATCGGGCGGTCCCAGGTGCATTGGGACAGGCACGTACACGTCCAACCAACAACGTGGTGGTGGTGGTGGTGGTTGGTACGACGATATTCGTGAGGTTGTTCGCGTTATGTCGTGCAACCGCGACACAATTGATACATACAAATTTAACGATACGGAGGACGCCTATCTTGACACAGAACCACTCCAAGATGAACTCAAAAATATTCAAAGTGTTATTCACGTGACAAGACAAAATATTGATGCATTAAATAATCGTTTTGCTGGCTTTCAACATCCACCATCGATTTATGTTACTGAATATCAAGAATTGACGAGTAAATTGCATGAACTCGAGTCCAAACAACAAAAGCTAAATGAGTTACTTAATACAGCGATAGATGCGGCCAATGCTGTTTCAACTAATAATTCCAATATCATTACCAATGTCAACACTGCTGATGCTGCTGATGCTGCTTCTGTTGTTGTTTCTACTTCTGCTGCTACTACTACATCTATTATTGCTACTACAACTACGAATACTGTTACAAATACTACCACAAACGTTACTACTTCTATTACATCAAACACTACAACTTCAAGTACTATTCCTACCACATTTGCAGTTACAACATCAATTGCATATGAAGATGGACAAAATTCGGAACGTTATCGATGTCCAAGGACACCAATTGAACAACCTAAATCATTGTTACGTGCACATTTACCTAACCAACAAAGAACAAGTGTTCAGGTAATGTTCATGGGTGTATAATTAACCTCATTTTTACATGTTCATAATGAACATTTAACACTCCTCATTACAAAGTAACAATCAAAATTATTATAAATTTATTATTTCTAACCTTAATTACTCATTAAGGGGTTCTGTTATGTCTAACCCCCAATTTTAACTTCTTTTTATATCGCAAAATCATTTACATTTTGTTTTTTCTATGTTCAATTATTGACTCAGTTATATTTGTGAGTTAAAATCATGAATACAATCAGTTCTAGAATATTTGGAAATAATTTGGGACGTGTTTGAACTTGTATTGATAACGGTTTTTTTTTTTCGAGGTTAAAATGTCGATTAAATGTTTCAAATGCTATTTGATTATTGAATAAATGATTGAACAAAAATGTTTCTTTGTAATTAGTGAGATTAATGTTTTTAATAATAATTATTAATAAATGAATGAATTAATAAAATAAATTGGATGTTAAATAGGTACGTGAAGGGATGCCATTGAGAGATGCATTAGCTAAAGCAATGAAATTACGAAATTTAACAACTGAAATGTGTGTTGTATACATTGTGGATAAAAACAATTCAAAAATACCGATACCATGGGACACTGATATATCATCATTGGATTGTGACGAAATATCTGTTGAAATATTGGATAGATTTCCAATAACAACTTCAATATCACACAGTTTTGTTCGAAAAACATTTTTTTCATTAGCATTTTGTGAATGCTGTCGTAAATTATTGTTTCAAGGATTTTATTGTCGTACATGCAATTATCGTTTTCATCAACGTTGCGCTGGTGGTGTACCAGCATTGTGTCATCAAGTTAGAATGCAAGATGTTTATTATCAAGCATTATTAGCACATAACCCTGAAACGAGCGCTGGTATCTTACAATTACCATCAAGTTATAGTTTAAATCGTAGTATGTCACCATCATTAGCACAATCATCACGTAATAATAATCATCACCATCATCATCATCATCATCATCATCATCATCATCAACAACGACATCCACGTACATTAGGACAACACGATCGTTCAAGTTCAGCTCCAAATGTTTGTTTCAATATGGTCAAACCAAATTCAAATGATCCACAACAATTAACAACAATTGATGATTATACAAGATCATTACAAAATACTAATCGTCCAATAAGTACAGTGCATACTCCATTATCACCAGGTAATAGTCCAACAAAACACAGTCAATCAACTCAAGCAAGTCCAACAAGTACATTGAGACCAAAACGTCCACGTGCACGTTCAGCTGATGAATCATCAAAGAATTTATTAGCACCACGTGAATCAATTGAAGATTGGGAAATACCTGCTGATGCAATATTAGTTGGACCTAGAATTGGTTCTGGTTCATTTGGTACTGTTTATAAAGCACATTGGCATGGTCCAGTTGCTGTTAAAACATTAAATGTTGAAATACCAACAAATGCACAATTGCAAGCATTTAAAAATGAAGTTGCTGTTTTACGTAAAACACGTCATGTTAATATTTTATTGTTTATGGGTTGTGTTAGTAAACCAAAATTGGCTATTGTAACACAATGGTGTGAAGGATCATCATTGTATAAGCATTTACATGTATTTGAAACGAAATTTGAATTACTTACGTTAATTGAAATAAGCCGACAAACAGCACAAGGAATGGATTATTTACATGCTAAAAATATTATTCATCGTGATTTAAAAAGTTATAATATATTTCTTCATGATGATTTAACGGTGAAAATTGGTGATTTTGGATTGGCTACGGCCAAAACAAGATGGTCGGGATCACAACAATTTCATCAACCAACTGGTTCAATATTGTGGATGGCGCCAGAAGTTATTAGAATGCAACAAGAAAATCCATACAGTTTTCAATCAGATGTTTATGCATTTGGCGTAGTATTATTTGAATTATTGGCTGGACAATTGCCGTATTCAAATAATAATAAAGATCAAATATTATTTATGGTTGGTCGTGGTTATTTACGTCCAGATTTAATGAAATTACGTTCAGATACGCCAAAAGCATTGAGACGACTTACAGAAGATTGTGTTAAATTTTCACGCGATGATAGACCAATATTTCGTCAAATATTGGCTAGTTTGGAAGCATTGATACGTAGTTTACCTAAAATAACACGTTCAGCATCTGAACCAAATTTAAGTAGGACACATTTACAATCAGATGATTTTCTTTATAGTTGTGCATCGCCAAAAACGCCAGTTAATTATCAATTTGGTGCATTTCCATTTTATCCAACTGGTGGAAATATTTAATTTATTGGTTATGATTACACTACATTACATTAGAAAACGCTTATGGACTGATCAATTTCGAAATAACAATTTTCAAATAAACAATATTACATAATAATATGTAAATCAATTTTAGCACGACAGATAATATGAATATTATAAACAAAATTTAGTATCATCTTCCCCAACAATCTCCCTCTCAAGTATTTTTTAGTCTTTCAAAAGTAGATTCGCTATTTCTCTCTCTTGATGTAATTTCACGATTATTATATCAAAATTTAATATAAAAACATTCGTTATATGTTTTTTTTCCATTCGAATGTGTACTCTATCATCATTTTGTATTTTATAATTGTATATAATATTATAATTGAGAATTATCTGAAATTAGTTAGGTTATGGACGAAATTGTGGAATATTATTGTTTATTCAATGGATTATTCATGAGAATGTTTGAGAAAATGATGAAAAATAACAAATAATAATGTTATTAATCAATTATTATTATTATTATTGGCATTATTGTGGTAATGGAGGGTGAAAAGGGGGAAAAAATATGAAGAAAATGATAAGTCTGATAATTTTGTTTGGGGATAGGAATGAAACGTGTTTGAACAGGCGTAAAATTCAAATTTTCGAATGTTTTATTAATAATTATTGTAATTTTTGGATTATGCAAAGAATTTGAGAGTTATTTTATCATTTTATGGAATTAATTTTTCAGTGTTTAGGTGTGAATGTGAAATTTACAATGAAATAGGGATGGAATTTTTAATTTTTGCAGTATTTGATATTTATGTTATTTTACTGCCTTGAAGATGGAGATTTGTATTGGATGAGGATTGTGAGATTGATGAAGTTGGATATTGAATGATCTGGTGATTATTATTATTTTAGATTTATTTTGTACGTTTTAGCGGATAATTTTGATGTTTATTATTTAGGTTAATTATCATATTTTATGATAATACATCGATATATATAATGGATGTATAGATAAACTTTCGCATGTATTATATTTAATATTTGATCGCTTGAATTCTTACTGTTTATAAATATAAAAACTCTGTGCATTGAAATATTTTTTCATAATTGTTGAAATGAAAGAAAAACAAAAACACTTGTAAAATTCACAATTTGGTCATATCATAAAAGTGTTCAGAATTCATCGAATATATTAATTATAAATTTATCAATTCAATATTTTCATTTTGTATTTTATTAACAGAATTTAAAAATGTTCATTATTTAATGTTTACAATTGGATTTTTATCGGTATAGTACTGGAACAAAATCAATTTTTAGGTTATATGTATTATTAATTTATCATTTGTGTAATATTTTCACGAATTATTTGTTTTTTTTTTTCATTCTTTCACATGGAGATGAGTGAAAATTAAATGAAAATCATTTTCCATTGAAATAATTACTGTAACGGACATTTGTGCTGTTGAAAAGAAATAATAGCCAATAAGAATGATGAAAATTAATGAAATTTCAGTTGGAAAAATTTATTTTACATTCTTTTATCAAAAGTTAATAATTTATAAATAATAACAACTACTGCGTTATAATATTAGCATTTCTGAAGACATTAATCATATTTCATTAATAATAACAAGTCAATTTGATCATTATCATCAATGAAACAATTTTTGATTCCCGAAAAAGCAACATAACCTTAAAAAGTGATGAATTTATCCACTTTTTTATGTAAGTAGCTGTTACATTATCAAAATTTTGCAATTTTATCGATCTAAAGGTAAACGGGGCATCAAAAAATCCAAATCCTCATCTAAATATCATAAAAGTAGCAAATTTTCATCCATTTTTTTCCCCCAAGTATAAAGATTCCAAAATGGCGATTTAAATATCTTGAATACTTTGGAGATCATCGCTAAAAGCAGCTTTCTTTATCACATGACATGATAACGATATATACAAATACATTATTGCGTCAATATCGTCATAGAGGACTGAAATAAGTGGGAGAAAAAGCAGAAAAATAATTTTATGAAGCGACAAGTGAGGTTGTGAAAGGAAAATATTGTTCCAACATTGGCGCCGGCGCTTTATTCCTCTCATCGTCAATGAAACTAAATTCACATTGATAAACGACAATTCTTTGATAGTATATTTTATTTATATTATCAATTTTATGATATTTAATATTGAGAAAAAATTCATTCAATTATTCATGTTTGAGGTATTGAAGAAAAAAATGATTTTTTGGTGATAATAAATAAAGAAAACAAATAAAAAATGATGTAAATGATCATTTCTGGTATAATTTCATGTTCTGTTTTACACAGTGAAACATATCAAGTGACTTTATCGTTATCTACAGTGTAAAAATTCATCGCGATTCTGTTATTGTTTACTGTAATTCAGTATGAACATTTTGGTGTGTGTTGATTAACACAAAAGTGAATTTATATTCAACAATTATTAAACAAGAAGTGAAATTTAATTCAAACTTTAATTCTATGGCTGTTTATATTGCAGAATAATTTCTTTGTTCGTTATTTTTCACATTTAACCAACAAATAATCAAACAAATTCAACAGATAATCAGAAATTTATCTACAATGAAAACTGAAATGAAAATTCCATCTTTTTATTGATTTTTCGTCTATTAAGAGTTATAAATAATTAAATAATTAACCAATAAATCAATTTATCATTGATGGAATAATTTAAATTCATTTGTTTGAGTTTATATGAATTAATTTTATCATTTTGTTTAATCTGTTGACCTTTGATTTTGTGTTTAGTAGTTAATTTATAGGTTAGATAACAAAAATTTATTCGTATCTAATGGAACAATCGATGGAATTTAATGATTTTTTGGTTAGGTTTTGTTTTGATATTTATGTTGAAATGATGAGCTAAAATTTAATCGTATTCGCATCAATTGCGATCCCATTCTATTCCTTACAACCATTTGCTTTTAGTCACGAAAGTTTATTTCGAGAATTAGGAACATGGACTGGTGTGTGTTGTACGTTTTCAGTTAATCGTCAGTGTTTCAATAGATGTGAGAAAGTCGATTTTGTTTGATAATTTAATCGAATGATTTAACTTAACGGCCATTTTATAGAAATTTCAATGAATTTAACCATAAATTTCATTATTTATTGTTTAATTGTTTGATTATTACAACAATAAGTGAATGAAATTGAATTGAAATATGGCAGAAGTTGGAGAAAAAATGTCAGACAAGTTTGAGCAGGTTGTTGAAATAATAAAAATCAACCGAAAAAAAATGTGAGAATTGTGGGTCATGGAAAAATATGAAATAAAAAGGTGAAATTGTGAAAAAAATTGTTTAATTCATTAAATTAATGAAAAGTTCATAAATTTTTACATTAATAAACAACAATATTGAATAAAACAATGTAAAATTGAATAATAAATGTTGATAACAAAAAGGTTTGTGTAAAAGTGAAATAATCTGGGAAAATTAACAGAAAAAAAGATGGACGAAAAATTGAAGGGGAAAAGATTGATAAATAATAATGAACAATAACAATGTGAATATAATAATTGATATTAATAATTTCTAAACAGATTAAAAGAATATTTATATTGATATTGATGAAAACAACTTTATCTACAAATAACCTCAATTACTTTCTATAATTACATCAATTTTTACTGATTCTTCACCCTCTGTTCTATTGGATGAAATTGATAACAAAATAAATTCGTATTTATCTTATTTATTGTTCAATTATTACAATTAAAATGGTAAATGCAATGAAAACATTGAAATAAAAATATCAATTGATGAATTAATTATTAAATATTGTACAGATTGTGATTCAGGAAAAAAAAAAAGACATTTTTTAACGGTTAATATTGTGCAAATGAAGAGAAAGAAAAAAGTTCGAGCTATTAAACTTAATCAGTGGAGAATTTTTAAATATAAACATTTTTTCTAGTCAAGAATGGGGAAAATTTAAAGATAATAAATAATAAAAGAAGTTTGGTAATAAGTGAAAGTGATGAAATAAGAATTTTTGGGGTTAAATATAAGTGAACAGAATGGGTTGTGGACAAAGTAAAATTGGAAATATTTATACGAAAAATAAAAAGAAGAAAAATAATCAGACAAAACAAATTAATGATCCTGCACGTAAGTAAAAGAATTTTATTTATTATAATTAATTTAACTATTCTATAACATTTATTTCACAATTGTTATTTAATATTTCATCGTTTTGATGTTTATTTATATTTATTATCAAATTAAATGACAAAAATTATTGAGAAATTGGAAAATATTTCCTCTACATTTTTTATTATTATTTTTATCTATTTTGTTTAGTCTTTGTCTTTGGCATTGTTTATTGTTATTCAATAAACAATAAAGGGACAATTAAATGAATGTGAAAAATAATTGGAATTATTTTGTATTAATTGTGTAAAAATTTTTGTTTCTTATTTTAATGTTCAATTTTATATTTTTATCAATTTCACGTCTGTTTTCTATTTATTGCAAAAACATGAATGTGATATTAGTTAAATTATTTATTTTATTGAAATGTTTTAATGCTGAATTATCTGATGATCTTTGGAAAATTGAACTTGCGTGTTTGAACTTGTCAATTTGAACTTTGGAAATTCCATTCTTTTCCGTTTGTGATTATGTAAATGATGGAATTTAATTCGTAATCGTTCAACATTATATTGAAAAATTTATTAACATTATTGTTTTTCTTAAATAAATGCTGAATATTATTAACAATAGGTTATGAAGTGGTAAAAAAAATGGTGAAATAAATACAATTAATAACGTTTTTTTTTCAAAGAAATCATCAAATTGTTCGAATTTTTACGTTAAATGAATTAAAATTGATTTAGTAATTAATAAAATTACAATAATTCAATATTGTGTTTTAATTTATTAATTGGAATTGTTCCATGAGAAGATTGATATCAAATTAGGTCTTCAAAGTCTGTTGTAATAATTCATTTAATTTATCATTAGATTTATCAATATCAGTTTTTTTAATGTCCATTTTATCAAAGTTCTAATTTATAAGTTCAATTATTATGAATTTCATGCAGGAAAATAATTAAATTGAAAAAAATATTATCAAAAAAAAACAAAATATCGATGCCGTGGCGATATAGGTTAGTTGCCATAGCTATTTTGCTCTAGATGTATCTTTAGGATTGTTGTGACAACAATACTGAATCAATGATTCTGTTGGATAGCTGTAACAGCTATTCAAATACGTCGTACAGGAATACAACGCGTATTATCTTACAGATAATT
>JAPYZF010000738.1:0-17669 GCA_030523045.1 Meteorus cinctellus
TAACAAGAACTAACTAAATATAAACAAAACTATTAATTCGACAATTTCAGTATGCACAAGTTCCCTCCCAACATCAAATCGATCATCCCTTCCTCGCTGCATCCACGTTAAATTCACCTAAATTCAACTTCACTGTCGCGTACATGTCTGCACCAACATGCACAATCCGTCGGCCACATTACATCAAATATGCACCAAAACACCAAACTCCATTCATCCAAGAACATATACTTGGGATCATCATGACCTCCAGTACCAAAAACTATTATACTGCATACATAAGTCCACATATACCTATCTATCCACTCACACATTCTCTTCTTTTCTATGCTACAATCTCGTTCACTTGCACCCTCTCTATCCTCACATCCGTGGTCACACTCGCAGCATTTCCTCAGTAGAAATCTCATTTCATGCCGGAAACCCCAAAAGGGATTAACAGCAGCCATTTTGTGCCCAACGAGAATGATAGAAATTGGGATATATATATATATATATATATACATTATACATAAATAAATGGAATGAGAAGAGACTGAGGCCGATTTGAACTTCCGCGAACTCCAATGTCTGAATATCTACATATATACAAATACTCAATATCTTTTAAACTGATTACCCACGGACAAGCAGACCCAAAAAGGCTTCATCACCCTGCTCTATTCTACCGTGGTATACGCGCGGACATAGCTGCCAAAAAGGGTCAAGTTAACCCAACAATTTTCATGGATTTTCCCTGCTCGATTGAAAGCATTCGCACTGTACATACGTTCATCTTTTCAGCCTGTTTCTGTTTTTTTGTCCTTTTTTTTCATGGTGGTTTCATGTTATCTCACTGGAATTAATCCCTGAATCATTTCCAACGACTTTGTATTTGTATGCACACACCATCTCTCATATAATTTTTTTTTTATTTTGCGCTGCTCTCTCGCACTTTACACACTCAGTTGCAGTTTATATATTTTATCCTCTCTCACTCGATTTGGAGATTGTTGGGTGAGATAAAAATAACTCGACTCAATCCCTCGGCAAATAACGAACGAAATAGAGAGATAGGGAGGAAAAGGAAAAAGAGAGACAAGAAAAGATTTGACGGATTTATTTTATTTTATTTTTATTTATTTTGTGTTTTTATTGGTTTTTTTTCTTTATATACCAGAGACACATGCGCATATCATGCGCATCACAAGCATTCGCATTTATGATGATGTGGATGATAATAATGGAAGAGAATGGAACGATTATACTCGAATTCCAAGATTTACGTTGAGTTCTCACAAACTTGTGAAGATTATCAATTATTAAAAACACATGGGATCATATGTACGATTTATCCCCAGTTTGCTATTCTTTTTTGTTTTTCTTTCTCGTTTATGTGTATATATCTCTCATATTTCTCAATCTCATGACTGTTACTTCATTCCAAGAAAATTAATGTATATTCCTCCATTCTTTTGTGATACGAAGAAATAAATAGAACGATTTCAAATGAGAACGGTCTGGCTAAAAGTAAGTGAAAGTATCATAACATTAATTTGGTCTCGTTGAAGAGCTAGACAAAATTTATTTATGATTGTAATCTTTTTATTTATATAAAGAAACCCGAGATATTTGATTATCAGAGTATAGAGAACGATCGTCATTTCAGGATTGTTCAGTCGTGATGGTTTGTATTGTTACAGATGGAAAATTCATGAATAAAAAGTCACGTCTTGAATAAAAATTTAAAGAAGTTTAATTTCATTTGTTTCATTCCAAAGATACCGATATATAAACTCGAATTATCTATCATGACGAAAAGAAATGTGAGCTGAAAAAAAAAATATCATTCTTCATTGTGTGATATCCTCCCACACCCTCATGTGGGTATGGATAATTCCGAACAAGAAAATTCATCCTGTAAGTACATCAGAATGAACCAATTTTTCATTCCTCAAAATCTATAAAATATATTTCATACTATACCTCGACGTCATGAGAAAAATAAAATATACACCATATGCGTTTTTGTACGCACGTCCACTGTAAATTTCAGCAATAACGGTAATTGCATTGTCTCGTGGGTGTAGAGGAAGTCTAACAGTATGAAAAGAGATGAAGAAAGAAACATTTTTCGGGTATAAGAGCGAGCAGGGGTCAGTGAAACGAACAACGCTTGACCCTACACATATATATATATATCTATACATATCCACGGGCAAATGAGTGCGACTGGCGTGGGTGAGATGTACGTCATACGTCATTAGAGCTATACAGCAAGGGGGAGATTCCAGAGAACTACGGGTGAGAGTTGGGGAATCACCAGATGCTCCTACGAGCCACTACGATCGCATCAATTGCCCGTAGTGGCAAAGACAGAGAAAAAGAGCAAGAAGAATATAGTGGTCAGTGGTGTATGAATGTATAGACAGTAGACATTGATGATATAAATGCCAAAGTAATGCGGAGTGTAGGAAAAAATTATTCTACTCTCCATCATTGACACAATCGTTGATATTTTATTATGATATACTCATTTGTCATAGGAATTGTTGGATATTTACTAATGATAATTGTGATGACGGTTTAGTGGGTTCAGATTAATTTGATTAATGATGTTGCTCAATTTTTATAATAATGAGATGAGTTTTTATTGATTATTTTTGTTTCATCATTGAATGCATTACGAATTGTGAGAAAATGTAGATATTTAGTGATGATGCTTTCTTAGTTTTTTTTTCTTTTCTTCAATAGCATGAAATTGATTAATTAATATTCACTTTATATCACTGTTCATTTTTGTGCAAAAATTCGTTTTGCAGTGGAAAGGGATTAATCAATAATAGATACCACATGTGTTTGGAAAATTCAAATTTATACGTAACTGTTGCAAAGTTTGGAGTGAATAGAACTACAAATTCGATGGAGATTCAGTTTCTGTGACAATGTCTTTTATTCTCTGGATGTGAAATTCTGAAGTGTGAACGGCTTATGTAAAAATGTTTTATTGAAAATTTTAATAGTGACCACTAATTGTAACGAAAACAATTCTACACTCAAAAATTGTCACATGATGTTAAACAGATGCGAGTTTGACAGTGAACAAAAAATTTTTGATTATAAAATTTAATATCGTCTCTCTCTTTTTATTAACATTCCAAAATTCGAAATACTAATCCGTCTAATAACTTCCCCAAGGATCTTAGAAAAATAAAATAACAATTCACTTCCCATACTTATCCAACAACTACCCCACTGAATATATTCATCAAACCCACAAATATTTTCTAACTACAAGCATAATTACATTCCATCAATCCATACCTAATTCACCATGTACCTACATCAATGACGAAACAACTGGAGATAATTTTGAATCACCCGATTCGACATTAGAAAAATTTGTGATAATTACCAAGCCACATGTTACTACTCACGTTCATCTAATAAATTCACTCCCAAGGGAAACGCCAAAGGACACACATTATGTGTGCACACATATATACAATCCATTTGATTTTCAAGTCCACTTCTTGTATACAGCGAAAACGAATGGACCATAGAATCCATCCATCCGACAATCCATCTAACGTATTTGACCCCTGCATTCACCCCCGCTTTCTCAACCTCTCGTACTCTACAATACCACCCTTGAAAAATCCATTCGGACATAACGTAGTAAATACGATGCGTGTAAAGAAATAAAATGAGTAAAAGAACGTTTGCACAGTCTGCGACAGAGGTGTCCCAGTAGTTCATCCTAACACAAACTCGCAGTGGAACTTCTTTCAACAATGATAACATTTTCAAGCGGACAATTTTACTTCAAGTGGGCACATTCTCTGGCTTCCAAATCTCAATAAATATCCAATAAAATTCCAAGCTGCATCATTACTTCACAGAGAAATGAAAGTGTGAATATTGAATAAATATAAATGACAAGTTGAATACACAGAAGCAAATTAATTAATTCTCTTAACTTATGTATGCATAAAGGTTCTTTCATCTTTGTAATCTCAAGAGCCAAATGATTGTTAAAAGATAAAAAAAGGGATATCAACATCATGTAAAGAGATATGAGCTGATCGAGCTGTCATGCGTGAACATTTCAATAAAATTTTATCTATGAACATGAAGTGGTACTTGAGCATGAGTGGAACATGTAGTAATTGAAACTCTTGTCTCTCTTCCACTGCCCCCTATCACCCCAAGGGTAAGAAGAGTCGATGACCATTTGAATTTGGTACGCGCTCGAAATAACAAAATGGGACACGGCACTGCTGTATAATGTGTAGTGACAGAAAGGATGACAGAGTAAAAAAGAGAAAGAGCGTCAAAGTAAAAAAAAAAAAGTATAAAGAGAACGAGCGAGTATAAAAGTAAGAGTGAACGATTGACGAGAGATTGTGATCAACACGAGCCAATCTCTATGATAGAGAAGAATTTTTTTTTCTCGTTTGTTTCTTTTGGCAAGCAGTCGAAACGTTTAGTGCTTTTCATTACGTTGGCGCAGATGCTGATGTTGGATCTGGCCAAGGGAATATTTTAAACGTCATGTGAACATTTATACTGCAATTTTATAAAATAACAATTAATATAATTATCATAAATTTCTCAGAGCATCTGTTTGAGTAAAAAAAAAACAATTAAGAATTATATTCAACAGATAATGAAATGTCATAAAAAAAATAAAAAAAACAACAACAACAAACAAAAGTTCACCCTTACATGAAATTAACTCATCGTTTCAATAGACAAAGCTGCATTGAAACATCGCAGTCATCTTTACGCAATAGCATCAACTAATCCAACTTTTTTACAGTAGAATTAAACGCTCATTACAAAAGTCCCGCAAGCCAAGCTGATCACCAATAGAATCCAGTTCATTCCCATCCACCCAAACAAAATTAACTCATCTCAACTCCCAATAATATCCTGACTGAAACGAACAATGTCACATCGAAACAATCAATTTGCTAGTTGAATATACCATAAACAGATATGCCATTGCAGAAGGAGGGAAGCGGATTTAGAGATAGCATCAGACTATACTAGCTAGCAGTATTGACCGGTACGGACACGCCTAGACATAAACCAAACAGAATCGTGTACTATGTTCGTGGTAAGCATATATACGTCAATACGTGTAATTCTGGAACTGTGCGAATCCGTTAGGCAGAGCGAGATGTATATATACTATAGATATAGCAGTCGGCCGGCAAATGCATGCGAATCCTCAATATATATATATATATATACAGACAACTGATAGAGAGATACATATGCCGATGCATTGAGCCTATGATGGCGGTTGATGGATATAGAACTATAGAATGGTCAACTCACGACGAGTATCCAGCACAAACTGCATTGCCAAGTACGAGAGCGAGAGTGACACATAGCAAATGGATATTCAAAGCATCAGCAGAGAGAGGAAGTGAGAGAGTACGTTGTAGAGTTTAGTTTGGCAGTAGTTTGCGAACTATGGGCGCCGAGTGTTAGAAGTGTTGGCGGAGAGGGTGGATGATAGTAGAGAGGGTTGGATTGAGGTATACATAGAGAGGCTTCGGGATTACTGCTGATTGGTCCAACGTTGGCGTGATTAGAGATGTTATCAGGGACTGGTGGACCAAATGCTCTCGCCACGTACACCGCAGGGACATGTTTGCATCCTTCCAACACTGCCCCTCATGGTATTTACCACCTCCTGGTATTGAGACGTTAAAAATGATAGGATAGTACTTGGTGATTGATGTGAATGTGTGGATAACACGCATCGTCAAATTTGTGCATTGTTTGATTGTTTAGTTGAATGTTTTGGCATTGATTTCGATGGATCATTTGTATGTGGTGATTAGATTGTTATTTTGTTGAGCAGCGAGGTTTGATTGGCAGCTAGTAATTTGTGGTTTTTTATGAATGGTTTTCATAGAATTCTGAATGATGAGTGTTCGTGATTATCGGATTTCACAGGATCAATATAGGAAAGATCAGTGAAAAATTGGATTTTCCTGACAAATATTACAGATTTATTGAAAATTTAATGAAGAAAATCAAAACGAGCATGAAAATGATGTTTTTTTTTAAACATTCGAAGGAATCGATATTTTTTTCTGCAGTGAACTAATGATTTGAAATCGCTCCCATCTCATCAAGTTTGGACAGAATAAAAAAAAATACTTCTCATAGTAAATCAATAATGCAACAATTGAATCAAACCCTTCTAGACAATTTATCAACATGTCGGAATTAAAGCTGAAAAATTAGCAATGAATTAGTATAAAAAGTTTGTTTGTGTCGTCCTTTTTTTCCGATTTCAAAACAAATCCCAATCCAAAGTTTAGGAAAAGCTTTATAGGGTATAAATATGTAAGAAAAAAATTAATCCACCAACTCTCAGGCCGAAAATTAAATAATTATTCCCAGAACAGAAAAAATTGATTGATGACGTTCCAACAAAACTGATCAGTAAAACTCTCCTCAGTACCCTATAAAAGTTTAAATGATGTATGACCGTTAGATATATTACACACTGTCCATGCCAGAAGTTCCTCCCCCTCTCTTACCACCCCTCTCGACCCATCGAGAATCACATCGTGTGAATAATACACAGGAGTTTATTTTCGTCTTTGCCAGTCGGCAAGACACGACTCATCCCGGAACTTCATAATTATCTAATTACGTCTGCTCGGAATTTCTTTAGCCTGGTCTTTCTCCTGCCCCTCCCCCTCTCTTCCACTCTCTCTCTCTCCCTCTCACAATCTACCATTTCCCCCTCTACTTCTCTTGAGCGCACGTTTACTATATACACGCAGGGGCAAAGATAAAATAAACGGGCATGAAATAAATCACGCTTTAATATTACCGAGGGCTGAAATACGAAAAGGTTTGTTATTTGCATTCTTCGCTTGCTCTCTTCTCATCTCACTGCTCTTACGAATGTGTCGGATATATAGTGCAAGTGAAATGGAACACGAATGTAACAGTGAACGAAAGAAAAAGAGAGCGCATGAGATGAGCCAGTGTATAGCTTGGATATATACAGCTTGCACTCATTCTTCACCCTATACCCTGCCATTTATTTCTGGCAACGACATTCGTGATTCTTTGTCCGCGACACATCACCAAGCGAGAAATGAAAATTAAAAAAAATAAATAGACAAATCGATAATTGAATGAAATAAAAGTTGAATCAATAGATAAGGTGAGACAGAAATGAAATAAAATTTTTACAAAGCTAAAAAGTTCTTGGATTAAAGTGCATAATTTATAGAATATCTTTCTCTTGGCTGAAGTTATGTGAATGTATATGTTCAGAGTTTGGAGAAGCAAAAGAGGTGTAAAGTGGAAGCGCGCGCAGCAAGAGGTAGACAGATCTCGGCACTTATCGGCCTGCGAGATAGCCATTAACGAAACTAAAAGCCTCCCCATATATCTCAGCTTGCACAACCCTCTCTATCTCCCTCTCACTATTTTTTTCTCCTTCTTCCTCATCCGAGTCCCATATAGCAGTTTGTGCGCAGCTAACACGACCACCCTAGAGAGATAGACACATCACCGTCCGTTGTTTGTCGGAGAGGGCCTTTTTTTCGTTCACTTGGTCATATATATTAGTGGCTATACCAATTTATTCTTTTTTTTTTGCTTTTGCTTTATCTTGGCTTTCGTTTACTATTTCATATGGATGTATATTTGAATTTATTGTTCTAGTTGTTTATTTATTTGTTTATCTATTCATTTTGAATGCATATAAATGATAATTTGGTGTAGAAAGATGAATATAACACGGAGGGCTTGAGGTTTTTCATTGATTTTATTTTTTGGGTATGATTCTTCACGAACGATGATTAAAGATGATTCGAAGTTAGTTAGCAGTTTGGTAGACATTATTCTTAACCAATAGGGAGCGTTAATTGATCCTAGTTATAAACATTTGGAAATATAATTGATAACACATGAAATGCCAATCAATAGAGTTAATGTGCACTGATGAGATGATTTGTCCTAATCTTTTATTTGATTTCCTTCCACACTGACGATAGCGCTCATTTTTAATTGATGTAAAGTATTATGGAATGAAATAAATTCATACAATTTACAAGTCAACATAAAAATATTATACAATAGCAAATTATTCACTGAAATGTCGCAAGCGACATTTCAATATCAACAAATCTTCTGTAAAAATGACTTTTTCAATAATGAATCAACAATAATTCGTCAAATATATTCATTCCAACATATCATTCATGATTGTCCTACCACCAATCGTCCAGAATATTCTGATTAGTTCTCATACCCTTCTTCATTTCATTTACCTTGAGCGTGTTGTTATCTAGAACGAGACTAATCATTCCCTCAATACGAAGCAACTACGCGTGGATTGAAAATCAACACTGCAATATGTGGTTTTTCGTTATATCTCCATTTCCAATAAATGAAAAAAAAAAATCGTAATATACACATTCTCATTTGCATGTACATATGAAAAAAAAATATCGAAAATCTATATGAGCAATATCAAAAGGGTTGGAAGATTCAGAGATATTTGGTTCAGTCTCTGGTGATTCTGCGTGTCGTCATTTATCGATTCCTCTACAATGTTATCAAAAGTGAGGATAATAATTCACATATTTAAAATAAATTGAAACCAATGATTATAATTCGTCGTGCATGACATCGACATCATCCAATTCCATCTTCACCACTCTTTAAAACTCGCCTACAACTTCTCATCATTTCTCAAATGTTTCGTTGATGATGACCACTGATTCAAGCAAATCATCAACGAAAATTCTCAGTATCTGTTAATTGTCACACGATATATTCTATCACTAACATTTATATACCCAATACAATTGTATTGTGAAGCATTTTCAACGGTTTGCACACAATGCGTCGCTCTTACTCAACTATATATTCCGTCACATGCACTAACAGTAATACCAAACATATATATATATGGGACACAAGTAGAATGTGCTCACAATCATATACAGAAAGCAACATACATGGCCAGCATGTTGCAACGCGGTAACAATTCAGTCGTGGTTACGATGCTATTCAGCTGCTGTGCCACGCTGATTACTCTCTCATCTCACTTGCCGCACTATCTCTTCATCCACATGGATATACACATGTGTGAGACGAGCAATGCGAACATACAACACCCAATTCGAGCACATGGATACCACTTCAGCTACGATATCAGCGTGTGATACAGTGAGTAAGCGAGACAGAATGATGACTATTCCACACAGATGAAGAGAAAGCGTTACTATGGAACTCCTGGATTTAATAGGAAGATCAAATCTCATGCCCGAGCGTTATCGGCCCGATACTTTGATGTCCATCCAACCTGCATCGCGTTAATCCAAATTCCACCGATTCGAAACTTCCAATTCGCATGCTCTATATATATCTATATGTATATATTCTACAATGAACATTTTCACTCTTCTCCTTTTGCCTAACCATCCCTTACACTTCATCCCTGCACACAACACCAGCCACCAATTCAACGAGTGAACATTCACCCATTGCAATCCAATAAATTTTGACGCCAACCCCTTGATAAACGGCTGCTTCTATTCGCACCTTTGTCTTTTGCCATCTACGACGAAAGCTGATATATATATTGCTAGGTCTCGCATCATTTATGTGTATATGTGTTTGTGAGAATGAGAAAATGGTCGCTATACATATCTATCACACTCACCAATGTGTGGCGAGGACAAAGTTTCGCGTCGGTTGAACGAACAGAAAGGGTCGAGAGACGAAGAGGTGCAGCAATAAAGACGAGTGTGTTTGTTTAGGCTCTTCACTCTCTGCTGCTGATGTTCATGTCCTTCTCTCACACTTCAATCTCTGTATTTCTCTGTCTACAATTTGTGTATACCCTTTTTACCTTCATGACTATGTGTATTTCGTGTATGTGTGTTTTCTGAAATCCTTCAGTTTCTCTTATTCTTCTTTGGCAACGTATTCGCCCCTTTCAGTTATTCGCACTCGTCCCCGCCCTGCTGCCCCTCTTCACTCGATTTTATTTCAGTGTTGCCATTTTACCGTGGAAGTTGTTAAATATTAGTTTTTAATGTGGTTAGAAGATAACAAGTTGATGAGTTATTTGTTATGGTGGAAAGGTGTAATATTTATTGGAGAAAAATAGAGTTGGGTTGAGTGGTATTGGATAAGTTGAACCAGTTTATTATGGTCAGTCATTGTAAGATTTGTGCGTGAAGAATTATCCGTATGTATCTATGAATATCAACAATCGCATTCAAATATAATTTGTTAACACGTTCATTCTCGTATATTTCACATCGTCCCACACGTTCAAAAATTCACTTTAACATCTTTTAGTATAAACGTAGTATTCTTTTTTTTCCTTTCCATTCGTATTCCTTTGTCGCTCTCCATTTTATTTTATTTTAATATATGTAGGTATATATACATATATCCCTTAAAATGTCCATGGTCAAGTTAATTTTTTGACCATGGCATATTACATGGTTCCAACTGTGAGCGTACTAGGTTTTTATTTCATGAAAAGACTTTTAAGAATATCAGTGATTCTCATTGCAACAATCGTGACGATTATTTCATACCGGATTTTCATGCAATTGAATAACATTTGTCGTTGAATTGAATGGAGAACCGCTCTCTCTCTCTTGTGGCTGTGGCGTGGTCGCTGATCTTATCAGTGTTGAAGCATCTGCACGACGACCAAAGTCACACTCTCACTCTCTCCGAGACCATATTGGTCATGGTATATATATGTAGTGGTATATAGAGAGAGAAAGGACAAGGACGATCGAGAATAAGAAAAAGAAAAGAGAATGAAATGTTGGTGGTGTATAGTGTTAGTGTGTGATACTTGTCAAGTGTTCTCAGCACGATGAGGAGGTTATATACAACAGTAAACAACCAAATCATGACCACACCTTTCATTCCACGTTGAACGCAGCATAGGAAGGTGTTGATGTCATGCCTGAGCGAAAGATCGGTTAATAAAGAGAAAATAATAATTAATATTGGATATCATGGCTTTTAAATATAAAATTGTAATTATGGAATTAATTTAAATTCAGATATACAATTGATAAATTCATAAATGAATTTATCAATTCGGTACTTGGATCAAATTCGAAAAATCAGGACCCACATTAAAAAATTCGCACATTCAGAAAAAAAAAAAAAAAAAAAAATGAAACAAAAATTCGTCCTTGAATTCAAATACTATCAAAAATAATTTCTCAAGCTTCACAGAACTTTCTCACTTGTTTCAAACCAAGATCCAATCCACAGCTAATCACCATAACTTCCAATCTATCAAATTCCCAACATTCTTCTCTTCATCTCAATTCATTTTGAATAAATGTTCGACACACAAATAAACTCACGAAATATCTTTACCTCCAATTTGCTCTTTTGCAATTTTACAATTCGCCATGGACGCCTCATCATTTGCTCATTGAGAAAGCGGCAAAGAGATTTCGAAGCAGCAAACGCGCATCCGCCTCTACTTTACCATTTGTATTCTTATTCGCCTCATCACTTTGTATATAATATACACTCACACATTCACACAACTTATACATTAGTTCGAGAAATTGTTTTGATATACATTTCAAAAGGCTATTTTGTATGTATGTATTTATGTATGTATGCATGTATGTATGTATGTATATATATAAGTATCTATACCTATATCAAATCGATTCGCTTGTTAAATATATTACACATATATATATACAGCCATCATGAGATTATTTTCTCATCTCTTACAACGATTGCCCGTGACCAGAACCCAACAACAGAAAGGTATCACTAAATTCAAGGATCCATATACAATCAATACACAGAACAGCCACATCAACTGACAAAATATCTGCCAACTCATCATTGATTGCATTTTTCACACCTTAAAAATTCGATTGGCCACGGGTTTTTCGTTGTTGGATAACCATAGAATACCTATAGCATCATCAGAACATCACACGATACAAAAATTTTCGATTAATCTCTGCGCATCTGCTCTTGTCTTTCACATCTTCTCTGTCTATTTTCCGTTCTTTTTGTTTCAATGGCGTTTTTTCATTATATCCCATGTTAACTCTCCAATAGCATTTAATCCACGTGAATATACCGCGCGCTCTCAAGGGGGGCGCAACTCACTCAATCGTGCGCTTTTGAGCGGACCAAAGAGTCCTCCAAGGATTAGAAGCGGTTCGACGAATAAAATTCATGATTGGTTAGTCGATAGTGTTCACTATTCCCCTTGAGTCTTCAATGTGAATATATTCAGTTGGTACTGATATACTTGTGGTTAGACTCAAGCGAGAGAGAAAGAAGAATTGTGGGACAGAGAGAGAGAGAGGGAGAGAGCGTGTGTGAGAGAAAGAAAGAGATTGAGAATAGTCGAAGAGCTTCCGGTTGATTGAGTTGACAATTACCTACTGCTATGGCGCAAGGACCTGCGGTCGTGTCACTTCCAGTTGGTGGCGCTCACTAGAATACTCGTGTGCATCATCAGCTTCCACTGATGATGTTACTCGATCAAAAACACTTGATAGTGAATGCAGCAACAAGATTTAACTTGAGTATGTCGTGTTACTACAATCATTTCATTTCATTTCCAATGGTACTTGTGAATCAATTTCTTTTTTTGTAGAATCAATTGATTGGATTTCATTTTTTGGTTCTTTTTTTTCTATGTTCGGGTGAGGATTGAGGGGAAGTATATCTTTGATTTTATAGAACCATTGATGACGCAGTTAATATACCTTTTGATTATCACAATAGTGAGAATGTAATTAGGAATTAGAAATTTTGTAGATGATATTTTATTTTCATCAGAACGTGTTTGAGGACAGAATAGAAATTATTTTTATCTTTGAAATAAATCAAAGTGAAATATTTTTCAAATCACATCGATACAATTCACGTTGACAAAATAAAAGAAGAAGATTGGAAACAATCTATTGAGAAATAATGCAGCAAGATATTTTTAAAGAAAGAATTTTCATAGAATATGTCAAATAAATGAGAGAACCAAAAAAATTTTCAGCAATTAACCAAACCATTATTTTCTTATCAATATCGAATAGTAATACGCCACGAGAACACAGATCAATAATTATAAAATATAACAGCTCTTTTATACACACAATAAAAAATACAATCATACAGATTGATTACTAAAACTATCAAAATGAATTATGACAATCCAGTAAGATCGATGACCAATGTGAGAAAAAAATCCCTTAGCCACACCTCAACTAAATTACTCGAAACCGTTGCACTACTATAATTAATCTCTCATTCTCCACGAAATCATCTGCTAAATTATCTCCACTAAATGAACAAGCAAAGCTGATGGATATATTATAAGCTTGAGTACATAAACGATGAGAAACAAAAGGGAGTTTGAATAATCTCAAGGCATGGCAACAAAGTCAATGGTGAAAATGAAAAAGAATAAAAAATAAATAAAACTGTATTTGACTGTATGCTATACAAAGTCGTTCACCCCGATTCAGACAATCTAATGTCTGCGACCGCCGGCTAACCCGGGAATGATCTGTGATTGTATTAATATCACAACACGCCCTGGCACCCGAATATATCTTTTCTCTATATACAGTTATCTTTCTTATATGTATATCCACCATTGAAACTCATATACTTCTCCACTTGTATACATAAACGTATATAAACGTATGGAAACGGGGTGATATTGGGATTAACAGAGAGGAGGTCCTGATATAGATAGAGCAAAAGACAAAAAGGCGCGGCCCTCATTCCCTTTTACTCACGTTAAATTTTATGCGATGATCGGTGCACAAATGCACCATAGAACTATTGTGAGCTACGTCACGACAACGAACGAGGAACTAAAATGGATCTTAATACCCATACTCAATCAACTTGGGATGCATAGTTATATTCGTATTACGGTCAGAGATATTCCACCATGTGTTGCGCACCGTGAATAAAAAAACGCCACCAAGAAAATGCAATGTGGAAGATGGAAAAAGAAAAAAATATAATAAATAAAGAAGGAGAATAACAGAAGAGAAAGACAAATTTCTTTTCTAGACTCAACTAAATGCGTGTGGCGTTTCTTTCATCTATGAACTTGCACGAGTGAAGAAAGAGAAAAATAAAGAAAATAAAAAGAATGGAGAGGGATAAAGACAAAGTGTGTATCAATGAAAAGAAATAATCGTCGTTGACATGTGAAAAATAAATAATAGAGAAGAGATTGTCACTAGAGAATGTTTCGCATTGGTGTTTGGTACAATACACATTTCAATGTGTTGGTATGTGTGTATGAGTGACTTTTCAACGGGACAGAAGAGTATGTTCCACTCAGTTTGACTTTTGGGCCGTCCTATACACTCATATTGTTCTATTTATGTAACCATTGTTCATCCATCGCGTTCGAGATAATTTTAGATAGCGTCAGACAGACGCACATACGCACCCTTTCTCTCTGTTTCTATATTGCACTATTCCTCTTTGTCGCTCACTCTTTCTTCTCATTCTCGTGTTATCTTTCTCTCTTTCACTATACGATGGAATGCCGTACGCAAGACCGAATTCTTAAATGTTTCTCCTCCGGCATCGATCCCTCTTTTCTCATTTGGCATCCGCAGGCTTTTTCTTATTTTTTTTTTATTTTTTCATTTTTTTTTTATTTTTTTATATGTGTGTGTGAGTGGGTCGGTTTTTTCTTGCTTTTTTCTTTTACAGTTAGTTGTATCTCTGTTACTTTTCTTTTCGCTTGGTGGTGTACATCTCATCTGGGCTATTAATGATGCCGATCAATTTAGAACTATTGGGTTTCTCAATTGACCAATCGGCGACGTGCTTATATGTGTATGGACGAATTGTTGAGTTGGGGAGATTATTTAGTGCCACAGAATGTGCAATTGATGATGAGAAAATGAATTCTTTTTGTGACCAAGTGTTGGAATTGATTCAATTGATGGAGGGAATTTTCGTTGATGTGGAATTATCTATGAATATCAATTGGAGAGAGAAGTGACGTTTGTGTTGATTGAAGAAATAATTATAAAATGTTTGGCCGTGATTCTACTTCTTTTTGTTTGAATTTTTCAAATAGTTAAATTCCTTGTACACTTCAGAGTATTTCATACACCTCCGATTTATTATTATGGAATATGGAGGTTTTGTCGATTTTTGAGTAGCTGAATTTGATAAAAATTTACTTTATGATTATCTCTTTTAATTTATGCAATGAAATATTATCAATCCTATTCCCGCGTATTCATTTTCTTCACGTGCAACTATAAACAAATTGTATTCGAAAGGATTAACAGAAAAAGAATTTGATGAAATTTCTAATTCAGGAGATATTCATTCACATGAAGAATAATTTGATGGTAGGAAACTGTTGAACGTGTTTGATAGATATTGCAAGATGGAAGAGACTCAATTGTGTTGATAAGAAAATTATGATACTTTTTTTTACCTGAAATGGGTTTGCTAATAATAATTATCCTGATAGCATCACAATTTTGATGTTACATAGATGGGAACATGGCGCCACTGACTTACGTCACAGGGTCTCATCGTTACGTACTATTTATTCATGATGTAGGCATTGCACGAAGTCACCCGAAAAAGGAATTTTTATTCCTCCCATTTTTAAATACTAATATTGATAAAATATTCATCGTTTTGTACACTCATGAGATGACCTATTTATATCGTCTTTTTAAATTACCAAATTTTTCTTCCATCGAGGTTGAAAATAATTTAGATAATTATTCAACTTAATATATTAAATATTTGATATTAACAAAAAAATTCCATGTGAAGAGATAACTATCCAAATATTTTCTCTTCTTTTCCTTGATATCTTTTCAATTTCACTATTCTGTATGAAATACAGTCCTGAAAAGCTTTATAAAGTATCGTACTCATACAGATCCCTGAAATTTAAATGCAATTATTATTTATAGACACTACTACGATTACTTCACTGTCATAATAACTCCATCGTTTACGAGTCGATGTTTCTATATTTGGACACTTTGAAAACCATGACGCCATTAATTCAATAATTAATTGTACTTCATAACGACTAACAACTACAGTTGGCAACGTCACATATGTCATATATCAGAAATCCAAGTTTGATCACATAATTAAAATAACATCTCTCTTAACTTTACGCACGTGATCGACTTAGCACGACATGAATATAATGTCTGTCACAGCGATAAATATATTCCAATTGGCCAGACAGCGTTTCTGACAATATCTAAATTGAATTTATATTCCCAACCTTCATCACTCTATTCCCCATCAAAATTCCCATGATTTAATCTTCAAGAAAATTCCTCTGCCCATTAGTGCATCACCAAATCTTCTGTCGCAAATAATGTCTGACTAAGCCTAAATTCAACCCAATTTTTCCTACTACACATTATAATTATTCAAAATTTATGATTGCACAATTGAATTATTCATCTCTCTCCCATTTTAATCATCTGGTTATCAATCAAAAATCACGAAATAATTTTACAGATATTCATGTTCAGAGTGGAACGAAAAAATTGTACTGAAAAGGTCACTTAAAGAGAACCAACTGATCTATCAACTTTAAGGTATGTAGATTTATCGTCTGCCAATTAGATAAAGTAGTTTATAGCTATGTGACTTCTAATAGTTCCACTGGCAAACAATATTAATTTCTTATTCAACTAATGAAATTATACGTTTTCATTATTTTATTATAACTTTTTGATTGAACAAAAATTTGAATGCTCCTTCACTAAACTGTAAAATAAAATGACAATGAATTTCGACAAATCTAATTTTCACTATAATGTGATTAAACGATATGGGAGTGCAAACTGCAACGATGCATATCATCAGAGTAATGAAAAAAATAAAAGGACACATGTCAAAATATTTAATAGGTTTGGGCTTTTACTGAAAATGTTGACTGGAACAACCACGTCAAATGTCCATGGCTCAACACATTTGTTGATGTATATGCACACAGCCTACATATACATATAAACGCGTATACATACACAGTGATGTTGTCGGCACGCGCGAAAATACATGGCAAATTCCACACTTACGTTAGCATTAATGGCCACAATGTGCCGTCGTTATAATCCCATAACTCTTTGTACGACCCACGCACCGCCGTCACGTCCACTTGTCTTCTACACTACTTGGCTTCACTTGAATATATATATGTATATATATAGATGAAAGTAATGTATAGAAGATAGTATATACATACAAAGTCGAACATTGACTTTCACAGTTTAACTTGATCCCTTACCTAATTCTAACTATACACAATGTCGACAAATCATCAAACCAATAACATTGAATATATTGGAATGGAAGAAAAAAGAATGTGTTTCAAGGACATCTTGTTAATTTTATTACCAAGAGATTTTTAATTGACAAAGTATAATGTGATGTTGATTTCATTTGAATGATGGAACATAGATTTTTTGTTTTAAAATTAGTGAAACTTTATGGAATTCAATAAACTTTCGTTCGAATATTTTGTTTTTGCGGTATAGTCCAGTCAATTGGTGAATCAATCTGCAAAATTATAAGTAATTTTCTGGCTAGTGCCATTCGTTAAAGGGTTATATTCTGAGCATAATGCCCAATTTGAGAAGTCCCCC
>JAPYZF010000739.1:0-17652 GCA_030523045.1 Meteorus cinctellus
AATAAAAAAAAATGGGAAATTTTGTCCTCTATAAAAAAGGTATCTACAATTTTTATCGTAAAATCCACCGTCTTCGAGATATTTGCAAAAAGACGTTTTCCAAGATGGCGGCTAACGCGCACCCTTTCAGACGACACACTTTTGGTTTTTCACTCAGGGTACACCCTCTGACATAATCCAATCGAAAAATCACTTATTAGGATTTTTTGCTTTACCAAAATCTAAAAGTCTTGGACTATAGATGCATTCCCATTTGTAGTCAAATTGACGACACATTTTTTCCGTTTGCGTTTGAAAGAAAAGCCATACCTTTCATAATCCCGTACTCTTCTTCTATATCTTGTGAAAAATATTTCTTTCATTTGTCAACAACTGTCCACCGTGATAGCTAAATAATTAATTAAATAGACCTGATGCAAGACAAATTGCCACTATGATTTTTACTTTCGTACTAGACAATAAATAAATAAGGTTCCTGTCTTCGCATTTCTTTTTCATTTTGAATAGCATTCAGTCAAAATTATAGAAATAGACCGGGAATAATATTGAAGAGAAGTTGCATAGACGTCTTTCATATAAAAAATGTATTCAAAATCACATAAGAGAATTGTTAATAGAAAATGAAATTTCCAAATTTTTAACATTGTTACCATTAACAACTATGGAATATCGGATACATCATTTCGAGTCTCCCACAGATCAGTTATTTCATAGGCATAGTTCAGAGAGTATTAATTTCTCTGAAAGTTTTGCTATCTTATCTAGCAAATATTGTTTTGTGAGTCATTCTGGCTTCACTCAAGTTTTCGAATTAATACTCTTCCATGAGGTCTTATATGAGGTCGCTCAACACTTGAGTATACGTAAATAATTTGGTATGAAAAAATTGTTGATAATTGCTCAGAAGGATGTAAGTTTCTTGAATATGAATCACTGAGAATCGATATGAATCACTTGCCATAGATGTGATGTGGCAATTTGTTCTATAATTCGCCTCCGGAATTTCTTGGAATTGTTTCTAAAAAAATATTTACAGTATTCTTATAGTTCAACACATTACCTTCGGATTTCATCCCTACAGAGACGAAAATTCATCATTCATAATTTTTGACTCAACAAAAGAAACGTTTCTGGCTTGAAAATTCTGGCTTGAATAACATTAAAAGGATACAAAATATAGAAGAATTATTGAAAATTCCTTCAAGCCAGCCTCATCATAGACGTCTATACAAAAGATGACGTCAGATGTACACTTTGTATGCAATTCGCGCAGGCGTTATAGGACATAGTTGGAAACCAACGTATTTCACAATGGCATTCTCTTCTCAAAAATCCAAGGCTCTGCGAAGTGTGAAAGTAGAGATGAATCTAGGAGAACGCCCACATATATTGAACAAATATATGTGCACAGAGATTACGTGTTTGTTATACTCATGAAGGGAGAGAATTTGCCAATGAGAATCAAGTGGGTGCCAGAGTTGTGTTGCGACTGGATGTCTCTTGATACTGCGCACAGCATCCCTTCTGCAGAATATTTCACCCCATATGTGCAATAAAATGGTGGATATAAAATGGTGGAAAATTTCTCACAGGGACGTAATCATTGAAGAATACCAAGTGAGAGATTCAATCACAACACTATTTTGAAATTCATGAAATTTTTCGAAGCAACAAAGTCCGAGACATGGAAAGTAGTTTTGATTCAACGAATGAAGTAATTGTCAAAGCAAATGTATTTCACTGAGTTGAATGAATGAGAATTGGTTGACAGCGTTATAATTGTTCAGATTGGTCTATTACATGATGATATATAATCACAATTGTTTATTTTCAGTTAATGATATAGCCGCGAATGCATCCATACAAGGTCAGAAACTTCAATTTTGAAATTTAGTATTCACATTTGAGATCTGCGACACAAAGAACCGGTTCCCTTGATGTCGTTCGACGAAGCGGTTTATGAGCGTTGGAAAATTGATTCCTGCAAATCCCTAGATAAATTTCTTGGCTTCAATTGAAGTCTTTCTCTCTAAACAAAAAAAAATGAAAGTTGATTGTACAGATCAATATGTGTTGATTAAGAAGAGCTCACGGAAAAGAACAATCCATTGGATTTTAATTTTTTATATTGGTCTGACAATATACGATAAATAACATCCATTATATTCCGAGGACTGTAAAATTTGTAAAATGACTACTGAGATTCCAATGAGAGTTGACAGAAAGAATGTGAACGCATATCGTAGATGTTGATAATATTATTGACATATTACGACCCTCCTCTTGACTTATAAATGCTTTAACATGTCACAGATTCCTAGATCTTACAGTATGTTATTAATTTTGAATGATGTATTATCCAAAATACGTTGGAGCAAATGAAACCAGTCATTTATAGAGTTATAACATATGGCTGTTTATAATCGCGCTACCTAAATATTATGCATAGCCTGAGTCTGCCACTTCATCTATTGAGTTGATGAATAAAACAATTCATTTTTTTTTGGAAAATAACGGACACGAAAAAATTTTTTTTCCTCCGAGTCCACTAATCAAATCAAATTGGTCGACAATTATACCGATTTGTGAAACTCTTTGACATAATCAGCATCTACGAGTTTTTTCAATATATAATCAATAAAACGAATACCGAGGGAACAAAGGCATTTTTCTCACGAAAATAAATCAAGATTATTTCTTACACAAATAATTATTGTCCATTCATGATAGATTCACATTCTACGCTTCACATATATCACACAAGTGATCATATAACAATCGTTGAGTGTATTCTAGAATTTTTTCACATTTTAGTTTTCCTAATTTCTTCGTTTTCTTCAAAATGTTTGAAAATGTTCAACGAAAATTATTATTTGACCTTGAAATTTAGAATAAGAAAAAATTCTATTTATTTCTATATTCATTGCCATATCGATAGATCTATTGATTTGTTCATATATTAATTAATTCTTTCACTAATTCACTTATATATTTATGAGTTATTGACAGCAACATTCAAACATATGTATCCACAAATGTATCGAAAGAGTTGAATTGAATAGAGACCTGGAAAATTTTTATCTGCTCTCAATAATTTAAGTGGATTACGACCCCCTGGGTTGACGTCATCGTGCAGCAAGGGTCGATGTACATAATACTGACTATATATGTAGATGTAGATATGCCACGTGAATGCGTTCGCGCGGGACACGGACTAATATGGCGAGACTGGTCTCCAACCGCAAGTTGTTCGACAACATCACCGTACTAATATCATCATGGTATTATATCTTACCATATACCTGCATTCATCTTTTTTCAAGTCGATGCACCACCGATTGACTACTTCCAGCGAACCATTTACGAATATATATTTATGTAATATTATTCATGTTCACTGACACACTGCAATACGCTGCTAGTAATGATAATTTCATTCAAATTGTCTGTATATTCGACAAGAGAAACAGAATGAAATACCGATGAATAACATTATAACTTTGTGTTATCCTGTATATCCCATTCGATATCATGTTTCGATGAAGAATGTGGAGTAGAAAAAGATGACGATATAGAACAAGTTTAGATGCGAAGATTTCATTATCATCCGTCCAGGTTAGAGGGCACTTTGAAAGAATAATCTTATATATTTCAAAACTTCCAGACCACAATTTCATGCGTGATGTCGTGTTTAATTTTATGGGTTCATTGCATCTGGTGGATGGACAAAACGGGGTTAGATAAGTAATTTATGCACATGATAATGTCTTTGCTTCGATAAAAAAATTAGTTTAACATTTTGAATTTGGGTAGTTGGCAAAAATGAAGAGAAAAATGAATACTTTTTTTTTCTAAGTATTGATCAGTAGATAATGGCTTCCTGATCGTTGTTAACCAATTTTTATCAAATATAGTAGGCTATATATAGACTATAATGTGAACTATCAGTTTCCAATGAAGGTTTTTATTCATATATAACAGTTTTTTTCTCTGGCGTAGCACAACGACACACATGAAAATCATTACGACGAAATATCCATAATTAAAAAATATTTTCGCAAGGAGCACAAATAATTCTCAATACAGTTCTTTGCTCTGGAAGAGAATTTTTCGAACAGCCCCACAAAATTGTGTGAAATAAGTTATGGATAGAGCCATGAACAGGTAAAAATACCAAAAACACGTCTCGAATGCGTGTGTGATTATTCTGTTTTCTAGGTGACAGAGAGTCGAAAATAAAATTGCAACAGGAAAAGGGGAATTAACATATACATTGTATTGGTTATCATTGGCAGAGTATTTGCTGCAGATCAATGCAACAATCTCAACCAAAAATCGACATAACAGCTATTTATCCAAGGCTATCTGGCAGCAACACCATCGACGTTAGCGGCTGTATCTCCATTACATTTCCCCAATTATTTTTCAACTCAACTATAGATTATAAAAGAAGAATTGATCTATTAAATCTTTAAGAATTTGGGAAATAATGAATGCCAAATTTGATCCTAGTCAGCCGAATAGTTTATAAAATATCCCAGTTATCAATTCTGCAAATGCTACGATTTAAAGTGTTCAAGTCAGCTATCATCTTTCGACCACACATCGCGAGATATAAATTGGACGATTGATCAGTTTCCAAAATAAAGCCGGCCAAAAGTTCGACCACAATCCAAATGAAAACTACCTTAGTATTTTGTGTATTTGTCATACCACTACTTGAATTATTATTCGCACGATTAGAGCCCCGCAATTCTTGGTAAGTACATTGTTTTGAAAAGCTGTACAACTTCGAAATCCTGTGGACAAAAAATCAGGAAATATATTGCTATTCATACTTATATGTAATCATCGTTTTATCCGCGGCTGTTGAAAAACATACTAAAAAAGGAGAAAAGGAAAAAGACAAACAAACAGAATGATATTATTGCTGTTTTCACTCCAAATAAACACCATTCTATTTCTGTCATTGACTAGGCGTTCTTATGAAATCTGAGAATTGAATTTCATGATATCGACTTTTTTGTTATACATTGAGTCACAAACTTCAATATATGAACTGGCGCGACAATTAGGTCGATCGTTGGCACAGTTGAGTTTACCAACATGTGACCCAAATCATAATTTCCACGTTGGCTCACGTATTAGTATCAATATCACTTTCCAACACAAGGTATTTTATAACCTCTATCTTATTCACCAATATTGTTGCAATGTCTAAAATCTTCATGAAGCCAATCTGATTATTGTTAATTGACCATCATTGTCCGAAAGTCTTGGTCCTGCTTTAGCGGTTATCAATAGAGCAGGGTTCACTACTGATATTAGCACTACGACGAGATTACTCGCTGATATAAAAAACTCAACTGATATTCAGCCTAATTCATCATTTTGAGATTGGGCCAAATTCTCGTTTATGATTACGAAGAAGAATAAATAATTGGCCATGTGCGATGGCACATCATAAGATCAATCGAAATTTTTTTTCATGGAATTTTGCTGGGGAAATAGCAATTCAATCACGCGATAAAAAAAGAAAAAAATGTCTGTCACACTTATGTTTATTATCTATTTTTATCCTCTCTACAGTTTTCATTATTTATTATACATCTCATTCGATATTATTCTTACATTAATAAATCAACTTTTTTAATAGGAAATGAAAAATAATTCATAATGTACACATTCATAAATGTTTTTATTGCATTTAAGGCGTCATTAGTTGACCGTGACGTTATGATCTCGCGCCTTCACGTTCATTTTCATTCAATTTCATACTTGATATATGTTAGTTCTATGAGTGTATTATACATAAATATATGCATACATGTATCAAGCAAACGTATAATTGATTATTCCCATTTGTATTGTGAAATAATATCGTTAAAATGTATATTTGGAATTTCTCCATCAATATTATATCCACCAAGACTCTTCATCCATAGTGTCCATCACTTGAAAAAGCGTTAACGGATGTACATTACATTAATATGCATAACACTATGTGGGTATTTGAATATTAAAAGTAAGAGACACACAGTCGTGCCAACGGCGCATCATATAATGTGTGCGCATATGATAAAATAATTATGTATTTTTTCATTTATTTATCCGTTTTTTTTCTCCTTTTTTTCCCTGCCACCTTCTTCCACCATTCTTGCAACACGTTTCAAATATACCAGAGGAGAAAGAAGAAAAAATTGTTTCATTCCATCATTGGATGTCGAGAATTGATTATAACTCTCTGCTATTTTATCATCTGTCATGCTATAGAATAATATATAAAAAATATGTTATCCTATTTCTCAATTTTAATGATTAGGTATGAATATAATGTACATATGGTGTGATTGGAAAAATCCTTATAACCCTCTCACATTTCTTATCACAAATTTTCCATTCATTTTTATATATTTAAATATAAGTATATATTTTCCATTTAAATATAATATTTACAATGTGTCAAGAATAATCATATGTATATATTAATAGATATAATTCATGTGCTCATATGTATGTTTATGATACTTACAATAATTTATCTTGAGTATTCAAGCATATTTTTCATTTACACTTACATAAGTATATGTTTAACTTATAATACGGCTAGAATTCGCATTCATTTATTGTACGTAAATATTTCATGTATGAGGAGATTGCGCAATAGAATCGTTTAGTTATCATCAACAGTTATACAGAGCGATGTTACAAACACACGCACTCATGTCCAACTATATTTAATGAGGATAAAAAGATATAGGATAATATATCTGTTTACGCGATGATTTGCAATGATCCGGAGAAAATTTTTTCGCTTGCTGAATATGCCCCTGGAACTTTGCAAACGTATATGATAACCTCTAGATATAAGTCCATCCAGTTATCATTCATCAATTATGTAGCCGTGTTTTATTTTATTGCTCTAAATACCCATAAATTAAGTGATAAAAATTGGAATTGAAATATCGAATAAGAAGAGAGACATAGAAATATATGATTGGTATAAATGGAACGATGATGATGAGTCGAATTTTTAACGAGAGAGACAATGTATATGTACGTATGATTTGCATTTTCTCAATGAATATGGAGGCGCTCGACCCGGTCATCATCGGGGGTGAAAAAAATTATGAAATAATATTAATGCATTGGAAGAGGTCAGCTTGTTTGAAAAGCGAGAATTTATATTTTTTCGAATATTTATTTTGGGGATTTGATATGTGGGTGGAACGAAGAGATGAATTGATGATAGAGGAACGATTGAGGAAATTTGTAAATTATATATAATAATACATAGAATATGGTTAATTTGGTAGCTAATGTGGCAATTTTTGAAGAAATTAATCATAACTATACATAACCGCTTTTGATAGTAAAATCTGAAATCATGGGAAACAAATGGGGGGAAACGTTCTGATATATTTGTACTGCATAATTGGAATTGAAAACGACTTGATTTATTTTAACGACAGCGTCAATGATAATTATCGCTAAGGGGCTATGTGAAACCCCAACGAACAAGGGGAATACACAATTTATGTGATCCAAACAATATCTCTATCAAATTTTCTCTCCAGTTGTGTATTCATGTCAACCGTTCCATTGCGACTATGTGATAATGCCTTTATATGGAGGGAAAACGTCTTTCGCAATGTCCCAATGTTTCAATATATTTCTGTTGGCAAACAGCCAAAAATTCGATGAAATTTTTTCGGACGAATGACCGTCATATTTAAATTTTTCATGGCAACACTCATCGATATCATGGAAATCACCATGAAACCTAGAATGTAGACTTTAAGCTCATTATTTCGAGTACTCTGTCGCCAGGACATATGATGATTTCCTGATTGATTGAATGGTCGCATGAATTGAAGAATATTATCGGATGAATATGCAAACATTTATATCGTTATGCAATGTATATTTCTTCATTAATATCTACCATTCTATTTTTCATTAAAATTTTTTCTGTTCGTTTTTTCTATGGAAAATGATGAATTATTTATCGCATACGATTTTACAAACACAAGCATATGTGCGTATTGGTGATAAATGAACGAATTCCAAGGATGTGATGCAAAAGCATTTCAATTGTTAATGAAGATGTGCATTGCTTAATATGCACAAATAAAAAGTCATTGAATTCCCTCATCATCAAATATATTTCTCTTTCATCTACTTTTTTTCGCAGTGTTGAGTAGTGTTGAAACTTACGGTGTCTTAATTTATTTCATTTTTTTCTTTCGCATTATTGCTCACATACAATTTCAAAGCAGCACTCGATTAACCTTTGCCTTCTTGTGTATGTATATTTCAGACCGGAAAACGTCCGATGGCTGACCAAGTCGCTCGGCTGTATATGCTATTAGGTCGATGCGATTACGTTATTATTATATCTACATATATGAAACGCATTAACACATGAATCTCGAATAAACTCACACATACATGGACTGTAAAAATAGCATCATATAATCACTATTGTATAATGAAGTGTATCAACGCAATAATATTTAATTGTTATCAATTTTCTCGTATTTAATACGTGCATTTCAATTATACATAATCTTTATTCATTGGAAAACTATGTGTTCTCTCATATGACAGTGCAGAAGTAGCTTCATATTGGCAAGAGGCATATTCACGGATACCATATCCTTCAATTGAAAATAGCAATTTTGTTGAAGGTATAAAAACATATCGGGTCCAAGTTCAGCATGTCTTGCATGGACTTTTGTGATGATGATGCCGAACATGCGAATTATCTCGTTATATCATGCAAAAGCTTACATGTTATTCACATAAAATATAAATAATTTACAAGAAATGCAGAAATTAATGAAACACCAGTGGTGTTGATATCATGATGTGAGTCTGATTATTTATTAAATATCGAGTTTTACTTTCAATATTATTACACATTATGTTAGTGTTGTCTGTATGGTATTTCCTTAGTTAAATCAGCATAAGATTCAGATAATAAAATGGACGACATATAATATCATAGGAGACTGAATAATTGTGCATACTGTCCTACAACGAGTCGGATGTAGCTGAAATTTGTTTTCACCTCTCATAGTGTCTAATGAATATATTATGAATATCATATAAATCTTAAATAAGTTGCATGATTGGTTCGTAGGTATTCAATGCAGATATAGATTTCTAGATATTAGCAAATATATCAGTCTATCGGAATGAATGTTTATGATGAAATCAGTTTATCAAATATTTCTTAGAGTTGATGTTTTTGACGTTTTTATAGTAATGAGGTCAATAATTTCTCTTCAAGGATGATGAGCTCCCAATATGAAAAATTAATTCTAAAAATTATCAATATTGTATGTGTGTAAATATCATAGAATGTCCCTGAATGCTGTGAATTTGTGTATAACAAATTCATTTTGATTTCAAGTATGCAAATAGTGATTTATTTTCGGGTATCATTTCTTCAGCGAGAAAACAAGAAATATTATGATGTTGTTGAGATTTGTTATTTCAATTTGAAAGCCCTACAATGATCCCAACGTTTGAAACACGATGTTGTATAAATAAAATCACTTATTCAAATTCAGAATGTAAGAACGTTTTGTTTCTTATCTTACACATCATAGTTTGTTTTGAAAGTTTAACAGGATTTGAAAAGTAGCAATGGTTTCTACAAAACTCACTATAAAGAATGGAACTTGTGAGAAATGTGAAATATAAAATATGTACAAAGGAATGCAGCCATTCTTGCAGAACAATTTGATTAAGTCACAACATATCACAAATCCCCATGATATATTGGCGACCACTAAACATATAGACCAAAATAACTGACATAGAATGAAGCTTCTTTTTTTTTGACCTAAAGTCTCAAGTGGAGGAAACGCTCGCTGCAATTCCACATGATCGAATACTAGCCGAGCTAGGACGTGCTCATGACCAACCAAGCGAATTTTATCACTCTGCCTATATGTATCATTCATGTTGATAAACAAAAGTATACTCAAACAGTCGATATCGTTATTACATTGAAGCATTTCAGAGCTTGCATGTTGATGCTCGTCCACATGAAAGAATTTCATTTTGATCAGTATGGACATTAACAGACAGATGAATAAAATCACGCACATACTAAAGAAGAGGAAAAGAATGAGTAACATCTCACTATGAAGTGTTCACCTTTCTGTATATTCCGAGACGTGTAATGGAATTCAGCGAGCGAATTTGAGGTGATGCGGTAATTGGGAATTATCATCAAAATTTATTTCAACATCACTCTTCCTACAGTGTAGCGATAATTAAATACTTTCATCATTTCTCTGTTGCGATTATTATTATAATTGCAGTATATTACATATATAATGTATAAAAATTGACTATTTATAGAGCTATTTATATTCATTGAATGTATGAATAAAATGTTATGAAATTTTAATTCAAAGTGAAGTGGAAATAAAAAGAAATGTGATTTTGGTATATGTAAAAAGAAATAACAAAATAATAATTGATGAAGTTTAACAGGTGAAGCGCGATGGAATTATCGAAGCGACGTGTCATGCACACATTATGTGGAAGTAACACATCTACATGTCGATACCGAGAGAAGATTTTCAAGTCTCACGATTGGATAAAGACCCGGCGCAGCAAATGATGATCCGGTCTGTGCAATCTCCCAGTGTATTATACAGCCATGCATTGCGTTGAACGCGTTCGACTTTCGCACGTACCCATCTGTTCATAGTGTATGAATACACACAATCTCACATACACATCTATGTATTTATATTTTTTCCTATTAAATATGCACGGCACGTCGCCATTCATCATAAATCACTCAATGTTTTTTCATCCTCACATTCTTCTTTATGTGCCCTCTACAGAATTACTGTTTTTATACAATCAAATGATATAATATCCACTCCATTTTTTATGCTGCAGGAAAAAAAATTTATTTTATTATTTTTTGAAATGACTATTTTCATTTTTTATTTCTTCATCGCTAGTTCGCAGAATGCATTGTAATTTGACATTAATTTCCTTTTTTTTCTTTCAAATGAATCATTTTTTATATGAACAAATTGACTATCCGAATGTCCACTGCACAATTGAAGTTATGGATGAGATTTTGGATAACGATTGTTGACTTTTCAAAGGCAGAAACATCTGCTTTTCGGAACTTTGACATATCTCAGTGAAGCCATCCATTTCTCATCCTGCAGTGGTTCGAGCAAAATATCGAAAATGAATAACACAAATTTGTATTTATCACGACAATTTTTCCCAGTCGTTATGGGATTTCAATTATAGTAAAATCAAATCAGGAAGAGTCTTATATTGCCGAGTGAAATATTTCTATCCTCATAAGACTCTTTCATATCACGAATCTTTCAGCGAAAATCATTGAATCATCATTTCGTAGATGCATGTCTTCATTGATTTGATTTGGATGCAAATCTCAAATTCAATATTCGTGTCCAATCTCAGCACTTGGAAGGTCAAAATATAAATTATGAAATCGCCAATAAGGATTTGGTAAGTTACAGACATATATGAATGAAAAATGAAATGATTGTAGAACCTTTTCCATGTTCATTGATGTAAGAAATAATCAAATATCTACAAATAATGAGCGAAACCCCTTTATGGATCTGAGAAGAAAAGAATTAAAATCACCGAGAAAAAAAATTAATAACATCTAAATTACTGGGCCAAGAAGTGTTGAATAATCCAACTAATGATAATGAAGAGTATGAAAAATTCGTCAACAAAATAATCGTACTGACATTATAAACATGTAAAAATCCGTAACAATTATAGAAATCACCTCTTCTGAATGTCGTATGAACGATCAATACTAAACATATGTTATTCTGGTATTTATTTTGGATGGAAAGGACACAGCACAGTACTTTAACACAGCATAATACATATATTCTTGTTCCCCTGTCTATTACCTCGGCCGAAGAGTGAAGTTGAAAGAGAAATTCTGGAAAGAAATGAACTGAAGAAAGGTGAATGAGTAGACATCACAATAAAAAAACGAGTGGTGAACACGTTTCATTTATTTCAGGTGCTCGCCATTTGTATTATACACTGGTGTGTGCACACGCGGTCTACAAGAATTATTATCGGGTTCATTATCGCCCGACTCGTTTCGACTCAAAGTTCCAACAGCGTATGTATCACAATTTATATGATTATTTATTTATTCTTATCTCACTTTTGATGGTTAACAAGAGGAAATACGTTTGGCTCATTTCAAAAAGTTTCACAGCACTTAAAATTGAATTATATGAGAGAGTTTTACTTTTGTTTATTTCTGACTCAATAGTATTATCGTCTGAAGGATAATTTATAGGCTGTTTGAATAGAAAATATGGATGAATATATAGAAATATGAATGAAACATGAAAGGTGATTGGTTTAAGATGATGTTTTGTGTATTTACACATTTCATATCTAAGAGATATTCCTCTATTTCCGGTAAAAAAATTTCAGAAGTTGGACTATTAATTATTTTTAGGGCTAACTTTTGCTCATTTATCGTTTTATCTGATTAAAATTCTCTTGGAGAGAGAAATACTGATGTGAATGCTTGGAAAGTTGTTATTTTCACTATCATTTTTTTTATTTTTATTTTCATGAATGTGAATGAATCGCATTGGGAATGCAATTTTGATGGAAAATTAGAACTTGGATAAGAATGTGATGTCGAATTAGTCGACGAAGAAAAAAAAATGGGCCTTTTATCAGAATTAACGAAGTTAATTTAGCGCGTAGATGCTGTTTTAGAACTCAATTCGTTAGAGTGGCAAGAAATTATGTGTTTGCACAAAAATATATGTAGTTAATGTGTTAATTTCTCAGAGACTTCCTAGGACTTTATCCTATTCCAATAATACGTTTGCAAAATGAAGTACTCATTGTTTGTTTGACTTTTTCAATTTTATGGATGTCTAAAACATAGAACCACCCCTGATCAGTTGAAGATAACAGTGCGAGATCGATGGTGACTATTGCCATTGATAACAATCCTGAGATTTGATTTATATCATCAGCAGAAAGTGAACGATTACACTTTACGGACATAACAGCCTGATTTCATGCTGAAAGAGTATTGGAAATTCTGTGGTCCTTTTGACGAAGTGAATTATCGGAACATCAAAGAATCCTTGCGTTGGGCGATTGCAATGTTTCTCCTGAAACTGAAAAAATTTCTGTTTTCATTCTTTGATGAAACAATCCAGAATAACAGCGCCGATTTTCATTGAGAATTCTCTGAATTGGGCTTGAAATAAATGTGTTTTGAAATTTAATGTTTTATACTCATTCATGAGCACCAGTCGAAATGTTCAAGAGATTGTGTATCATATTTTGCTCATAACTTTTTCGATTCTGAGATTCCAATTTCTTTGTGGTAATTAATTTCATATTTATATGAAAACATAATGAATGATACAAATTTTTGGTCCAGTTGAGTATAATTCATTGGCGTTGCTGGGAGAAAAAATCCCGAAATTTCTTAATTGTGATAACCCTCTTCATAAATAGTTGGGCCATGTCTCTCCTTCGAATATTTTAAAGTTATGCAAAAACTACCATGAAGTAAATGTCTACTGAAATTGACATTTGAAAATAACAGAGAAAAATTAAGACAATTCAGTTAAATATGAGATTTGTGTACAGATTTTTTTCAATCACAAATTCCGAAACTTCTCACAGAACTGAAGAGATTTTATGAAGTTGTTCGCAAAATATCAGCATAAGATGTAACAAAAATATGATTTAATTCAATTTTATTGGGAAATAAATAACGTAAAGTACTCCCAGGTACGACTTCTCCTAATGACATACGCCAGAACATTTGGTCATTTTTAATTCGTAATTTCAAAAAATTATTTATGCGATATTTTTTGTCCCATTTTCTGAAAGAATAAATAGAATATTTCCATTTTCGTACCGTACAAGAACTTGATCATAACAATTGTACAAAGACTCGAGTATCACAATAATAACTCTCAGGTTTCCCAACATAATCCTAATTCCCAACGAAAAAAAAGAGCCAATAAACAATTTATTTTATTTTCTTTCCAATACGTTTATGGGATGTGTCAAGCTATTTTATATTTATGAATACGAGCGTACATTCACGTGTATTGTAGTGCTGCTGTGGTATACAGGGTGAGGCCAAGCCTGGCCAAGTTCGTTAACCGCACACACAGGGATAAGGTCAGCTAATTTAATACGTGCCGGATTTACATCGAATGCAAGCATGTATATAACCTTCGCACTATTGCCCACAGAATATATAAACGCATTTACTATATAACCTTTATATCAAATAAAATTTCTGTGAATAGACGATAATGCAAACATTGTAAAAGACGAACACTCTACCTCATCGTTCATAATAATAAATCTATTTTCAATCGAAAAATAGGATGAAGTTATGTGTGTGTTGGTGTGCACGTGAATAATTCTAGAGTTCACTCGATAAAGTTGTGTGCTAGGGGATAAAAAAAGACAAAGAATATATATTCTTTATTCAATTCAGGTCGACCATCAACCGCAAAACAAGAATTTTCTTGTGTATTAACCGCACAGAGAAACGATCTAGTACTAAACTCAGCCGCAAAAATAGATCGAGTAACGCTGTATAAAATTTCTGTCGATCTATATTCGTTTTGTAGATTCTTATTAACGTATTTTTTCTAACAATCGGGCAGTAAGAGGATGATTGTTCCATGAGTCCAACTTCCATTGGCAGAATGTCATTTCTGGGATAGAGACTTAATATATTCCGATAGTAAAAAACACAATAAAAAGATGAAGAATTAAGCACAATGCAAATCTTTATCGCTTCTATATCGTCAATAATTCGCGGATTTAACATACCAAAGCGTGATGGAAGCTTCGAAAACATGGAATTGATGTGAGAATGGATTTAGTAATCAACTTTAGAATTTTCAGGAGTCAAATGATGAGAATTCATGATCAGCGTCCTGACTAATCCATAGAAAAGAACAAAATTATAATATTTACCATATTAAATCCTTCGCCACAGTACAATGTTGGTATCATCAAGTTCATATTTGGCGACGCTTCTCTATGTCGTTTGAAACAAAATTGAAATTAGGTGGTAACTCTCCATGAAATGTGATTATCATTCCTCTGAGTGGTGTAGTTTGAAAAAGATAAGAAAAACAAAATAAGCGAGTGATTGAAATATAATGAAAGCCTTGGATTGAATTTCGTCTAACTTCATACACTTCATCGGGAAATTTGATCATCATTATACAACAAAGTAGCATTCAAAATTCAACATGAATCATTATCATAACCGGATATATTTCTGCGTAGACTCAATTATTACATTAGCATTACATTGGAATCATTTCGTGGTTGATAGGTAACTCACATGATAAATCACACAATTGAACACAAATATATTTCAAGTAAACATTTTTATCTTTCTCCTCGATTGCGATTTACATTACTATGATGATCCACCATATTTCCAAAAAATTCTGATAAAAAATGCTAATATGTATTCCAATTAAGATAATTGTGAACAAAAACATGAACTCGGACGATAGTTTTTCGTTTACGTTTGAGAGTTTCAATTATCTTTTCGTTACACGTCATGATTAATAATTTATCGCGCCCTAATCAATGCGTTTATTGACTGTCACTGAGCCTGATGGAATGGCAGGATGATTTTATTTTATAATGATATTGTGCATTCCTGTGGATATTTTGTGCATTTAATCTGTACAAATCGTAAAAAAAACAACAACACTCATACAGTTATCAGAAGACCTCGATGGATCTAAGTAAAAAAAGTACAAATTTGTCTTTAAGGATTGGTATTCTTTGATAGACCCTGGATGTATTGAATCACTGTTGAATAATTAATAATTGATAAGGCCATAATAGTGTGACGGTAACAAAAGTTCTAAGAACATTTTTGGGGAAATGAAGACTTGCTATTGTGAAGTATCCCTTAAGTACAACTATTTAAGGTATATTTATTATTTTTTTCCTATATCTCTTTATTCTCTTCAACTTGATTGGTACGAAAATTTATTCAAATTATTCAAGATGGAATTAGTTTGAACCATTGACATTCATTCGCATATATTATCTCTTTACAAATATAAGAAGATAAGAAACGTAAAAATTTTAACTCAATTTTTACGTAGGGCACTGCAAACTATTCAACAATACTTCTTTAATCAGTACCTGACGAAAATCGAAAATATCACGAAACGAATTAATAACCAATGAAATTTAATTTGTCTTGTATAATACATGTAGAGCCGTTCACATAAAAGACATTTACCCTTCTTCGAGGTCAGCATGACCATTTTTTTTTATGTTTCCTCTCATATTTTTTCCTTTTTGTCCATATGGAGAGTTCGTTGACTGGATTGTATATGCGTATATAAGTCTGAGAGCTAAAGTCTCGAGCCGGACCGGTTGTTTCGCCGCTGCGCCCATCCCTCGTTCGAGTGCATACGAGTATAGAGCGAAGACGAATGCGTTCGCCCTCCACACGCTCCTTATTCCCTCAGTTCATTTATTTTTCTTTATTTTTCATTATTATTATTTCTTTTTTTTTCCACCCAGATCCCCACAACTCTCATTCACTTTATGTAGTCGCTTCCATCTCCGGGTAATCTCCAAAACTGCGAAGAAAAAACCAGAATAATTATAATCGCACACAACTGATGTTATCATTTGAGAAAATTATTTTTCTCGTGATCGTTGTTACTATGCCTCCAAGTTTAATCGAATGTTAATCATGAAACGAGTTGGAAAACTTTCCGATATTAATCATTTTCGTTCATCAAATTCTCTACCATCTTTTATAATTATTTTTGTCGTTCGAAAAATGTTTGTCTGAGACTCGAGTAGCTTCATTTACAATATAAATTTAGCATCAATTATCATAACTATTTATCAGTGGATTCATAAATGTGAAACAATGATTTATCATTGTAGGAAATAATTTTTTTCATTTATATTCAATGAAGTGGAAGAATATTTTGTTTCAGGTAAGCGTATACAAAAAGCGGTAGATGGATGAAAAGTGTTGTAGAGAATTATACTACTTTGTGGAGTTATGATTTGAATACCAGTGACCACTCCTCATAGTATCTTCATATAGGATATATACACATTAAGATATGTAGTTATCGAACTATCTTATCAAGAATGCAGTTGAAAGCTTGAGGAAGAAAAGGAAAAGATATTTTTTTTGCTTAAATGGCTCGAACAATCTAAATAATGACCTGGCATTGGTTCATTCACGCGATTAAATAACGATAAGCATTTGCGTTTATTTATGTGCATATATTCGCCAAATACATATATATATATATATATATGTATATATGTGTGTATAACTGTGGAAGAATTTATTCATTTTTTCAAGTTAACAAAAAAGTATCGAGGGAAACTCACGAGTATTATTCATCATATCTATTTGTTTGAAAATATTGAATTATCATCAATAATTCTTATGTTTATTTGCTTAAATAATTATCAACTTCCCGATAAGAAGTTATTGTTTTTACCCCGAAAATGAAAAGTCGAGTTTTTCATAGATCTCGACGTTTTAAGACCTCCTGAACATAACCTGCACATTTTTAGCATGTA
>JAPYZF010000740.1:0-17586 GCA_030523045.1 Meteorus cinctellus
TGTTTGTATTTGCATTGGTTGGGTAAGAAAGAGAGAGAAGGAAGATTGTATAGTTAGCATCTAAGCTGGTAAAGGCGCTGCTCACTGTATACTCTCAGCATTATTGAACAAGTGTCGGCCTCTGATGTTCAGGGTAGGTACACAACTTTTCAGGATACGCGAAAAATGGGCTTATGAGCTTCTATGGGAGAGTATTCTTTGATATTACTAATGATGATCATGTATTTCTAAATGATAACTCCAAATATATATGTATATATATCAGCAATATCCTTGGAAAGTTGGAAACACTTTTTCAATAATAAATATATACATACATACATATATCTGAATAATTGTGTTATTTTGTACAACATGTCATTAATGTTATTTACAAATATTTGAAGCAATAGAAAAATATCTCTGAAGCAACCTCTTCATTTCTTTTGTTTCATTCGTCCATATCTGAAACAAACTCGATAACATTCATGTCATCAGTGATTTCTCCTGTTGGAATATCATGACTCTCTACCATGGTCGTATCATCCCGGCACTCCATAGAATTCTCATATTCTGATTCCAGCATCTCTATCTTTATATGCTCTTCGTCGATTTCAACATCCGACACTTCAGAATCCTCCGCCCTCATAGCTGCAACCTCGTTAATTGTTGAATTCATATGATCTTGAATTATTTCATCAGTATATTCGTTAATTTTTGAAATGTCACGATGCCTGTAGAGAGTACGAAATGATGGTAATGGATAGTGCTCATGTGATCGGAGATACTCATAAGCACGTGCACCAACTATGCAACGGATTCTTGCGCTTTTCTGTAATGTCTCTGCTGACCATGAGGTTGTGTTCAATGATGGAGTTTCAGATTCAAGGAGACGAATTTGATCGTCGTTGAGAAATATTCGTAAATTCGTTTCAAACGTTTCGAGTCGCAAAGCAAGATGACGATACTGAAAAATACCCCATATTCATGATGCAATATTTTTTAAATTGTACATGCAAATGATAAGAAATATTTCACCTTTCTCATTGCATTGTCACGCTCCACTTCCAATTCATGCACTCGTTTCCGGAGCGCTGTTGAATCTAATGATGATCGTGAATAAGTTATTGAAGAACCATCAGGATTTGGTGAAGACATAGATTCAGTTTTAATGGACGATGTCAGGCATTTCGAAATGAAATCATCGCGAACACGCGAGCTTGATGATATGCCAGAATATATGGAGTCGCTCATTATAGCGCTATTTTGTTTGATTTCTTTCGACTCATCGGCATCAATGTTACCATCATCAATGCTCGTTGTACTCGATACGGTGTAATGATGAATATTTTCATTTGTATTATCGCAGGCATTCAACCCCAAACGTTCCTCATCCTTCGGCTCAGTCGGTTTAGATGGTTGAATGTGTATTAATTTTCTTCCCGATTCTGATAATCGCATTGAGACGAGCCGATCTCTTGAGTTTGCAGTAATTCCATTATTTCTAGAATACGATAATGGTGTTGTTGATACAGACTCTGTACTTTTTTCGACTCGCTTCACTTGATCTTTGTTGTGAGGAGATGAAATAAGAGACTTAGAGTTTTTCCCATCACTACGAGATTGCGGCTCAACATTAGGTAATATTTCTCTTGAAGATGTTGAAATAATTTCCATACCTTGCTTAGTCGATACAACCATACAGTTCTTTTTAATTTGCAGCAACTGGACAATGGGTGATTGATTCTTCTCCTCAAATGCACACGATTTATTGAATTGTTTTGGTCTATCTACTAACATAGATTTGTCAACACGCACATGGGGCTCTAATGAGTCCGTATCTGTATTAAGAACTCTTGTATTTATTTCCATCTTTCCTTCATCATCTTTTGCCCTAGACCCATCGGATTCGTATATTCGTTCTTCGACATTTTCTTCATTCAATGCTTCTTCATACAATGATTCAATTGCATCGCAAACTCTAGGCGGGTTCCGTATGAATATTGTTGGCACTGCGGTTGGCTTCAATATAGTTCTTATGTTTGGCCCGTATTCCACAAATTGATCTGGCTCGAAATGGCCCTGTAATTACCAATCTTAATACATTCAATCATTCAGACACACTGTTCTTCTAGTAACAAATACATCAGAACTCGTGTTATAACAAATGGATCAATGGAAAATATCATTAATGTAACGTGTCAAAAAATACTAAAACACCCAACAAAACATACTTCACATAACGAAATCGAATTTCCGTGCGTTGGCAAACACTCTGGCAAAAGATGTCCACACTTTTTCAACCATGCCGCCCGTTTTGCAACCTTTTTCACTGACGGCAATAAAAAGAATCGATATTTCTGTTTAACAGAATTGTTGCAATTCTTCAATGAACACGATCTGACCATTATTATATTTTTATACTTATATGCAAAAATATAGAGGCAACATAACCTGAAAAATAACAAAAACAATCAGGATAATTCAACAATAATTGTACTATTTGAATAATCTATCCATCATGATAATTAAAATAACAAAGCATACCATCACTTTGCATTGAGTAGGTTCAATTAATCGTCCAAATGTCTCATAATTTTGAAAACAATTCAGTTTACACTCAAGAGGTCTTTTGATTACAGGAACAAAACCGATGATTTTCCAAATACAATTGTGCCAATAATCCCACCATACTTTTCTATTTGTCAGAATATGAAATCCTTCTTCACAAATTATTGACAAAATATTGTCCGGATCTTTTGTAAATTTGAAGTCTCCAACATTTGTCCGCATAAGTCCAAAATATCTAACCGAAATGAGTCCATAAAAATGATACAAACATATCAATACATATGTATGTATATGTAAATATTTAGAATTCGACTCAAGTGCCACAATATTCAGTTGTACAGTCACCATCAATTATGCCTGGGTCGGGAATTTTCCATATTTATCCACTCTACCTATTATTATACTCATGAATTGGAAGTGATCACTCCAGCCAGTAGACAGCACTATCCTCGATATCTATACTGGGTTCGCAATAACCCGGGGTCTGAGTTTCTAAGGGCGTTTGTGTTCTTTTGTTTGTACAGATGTATTTGGCGCCTGCGTACACCTTGAAGTTAACTGCTGTAACAGATACTGGATTTCCATATTCAAGAATGCAGGCAATCGTCGACACGTTGACAATGATAAATACATATATATATATGCGTATACGCCAAACATCTATTGGACCCGGTAGCCTGTATTTATTATTTTTATAAAGCATTAGGATGATTTTATATGTTTAAAAACAACAAATCTATATCTTATTATCCATTTCATTCCAATTAATTTCTTTGGGAGAAGAGTATTTTCTGACATTTATATTTATACTCCAAATAAGGTACGATTTATTATAAATATATGAATATATGCAGGTTGTTCTGTCTGTTTACCATTTTTATATTTTTCAATCTTACTTCATTAATTTCATTAGGCATATGACAATGCGGGTGGTCAAATTACGAAGAAATCGTATGTTGAATATTATTGTTGGATTAGCAGTGGTTATATTAATACTTTATGCGTTATATTCGTTATCATCTGAAGATGATGAGGGTGAAAGTTACTGGAGCAGAAGATCCAAAACTCGAGAGGTAAAATTAACATTCAATTTAAATGTTTGCACAGCTTCAAGTACATAAGAATATCAAATCATTTTACTGGAATTAATTAATTTATCCAATTCAACAGGTACCAATTTATACCAGTGATCTTGGTAATTTCGAACCGAGAAATGTTCCAACCCGTTCTGGGCCAGGTGAAAATGGGAAAGCGCATATATTGCGTGACGATCAACAGAATGACGTTGAGCAATCACAACTTGACTATGGTATGAATATGGTGTGCTCGGATGAGATTTCATTAGACCGATCGATTCCGGATAAAAGACCTGGAGAGTGTAAGCACTGGAATTATCCTAAAAAACTCGCGAAAACAAGTGTGATTATTGTCTTCCATAATGAAGGATGGTCAGTGTTGATGCGTACGGTACACAGTGTGCTTAGTCGTACACCGAAGCAGTTCTTGGAAGAAATTTTATTAGTCGATGATTATTCAGATAAAGAAAATTTGAAAGGCAAATTGGAGTCATATATTGAGCAATGGAATGGTAAAGTTAGACTGATCCGCAATACAGAAAGAGAAGGTTTGATTCGTACGAGATCACGTGGCGCACGAGAAGCGAGAGGAGAAGTTATTGTCTTCCTCGATGCTCATTGTGAAGTGAATATCAATTGGCTTCCGCCCTTACTCGCACCAATTGCCGTTGACAAAACTGTAATGACAGTACCTATTATTGATGGTATTGATTACAAAACATTCGAATATCGGCCAGTTTATCAAGAGGGTCATTTGTATCGTGGTATTTTTGAATGGGGAATGCTATATAAAGAAAATGAATTGCCAAAGCGTGAAGCACAATCACGTGAATATCAAAGTATGCCTTACAAATCGCCAACACATGCTGGTGGACTATTTGCTATTAATCGTAAATACTTTTTATCATTGGGTGCTTATGACGACGGTTTATTAGTATGGGGAGGTGAGAATTTTGAGTTATCATTCAAGATATGGCAATGTGGTGGTAGTATTTTGTGGGTACCTTGTTCACATGTTGGCCACATTTATCGTGGATTTATGCCATATAGTTTCGGAAAATTAGCCAACAAGAAAAAAGGTCCATTGATAACAATAAATTATAAACGTGTTATTGAAACGTGGTTTGATGACAAACATAAAGAGTACTTCTATACTCGTGAACCACTAGCACGTTTGCTCGATCACGGCGACATCACTGAACAATTATTATTTAAAAAACATAAGAAATGCAAAGACTTCCAGTGGTATATGGACAACGTTGCTTATGATGTATTGGACAAATTTCCTGAATTACCACCAAATTTGAACTGGGGTGAATTAAGGAGCGTTGCCACGGCCGCGTGTTTAGACACTATGGGTCAATCACCGCCAAGTTTGATGGCCACATCACCTTGTCATGGATCTGGAAACAATCAACTGATAAGACTTAATTCTAAAGGTCAACTTGGGGTTGGTGAACGATGTATTGAAGCTGATGGTCAAGGAATCAGACTAACTTTCTGTAGACTTGGTACAGTAGATGGACCGTGGCAATACGATGAAAAAACTAAAACACTTTTGCACAGAGTACACAAGAAGTGTATAGCACTTCATCCCCAAACTCATCAATTGTCATTGATGCCATGCGATGTGCAAAATATATATCAACAATGGACATTCCATCCGATTAATCCGAAATGGTAATTATCTTCTATAGGTGTGGAATCCAATACAAATGCGGCGTATTATCAGTGCTTAAGACTGAAATATCATTGGAAGAACAATTACTAACGTAACTACAATTATGGTATGGCATTTCAATTGAATGTTTTTCAAACCTTCATTCATTAGTGTGATTTCATCACAGATTGATTGCTATAGGCTAGCACAGATGAAATCGGGAATATACTGTGGGATAAAAAGAAAAAGGAGAGAAAAGAATAGAAAACTGTATCAATGCAAAAATGACTATTTTCGCTCGAAATAAACAAAGATTTATATTTATCAGGCGAATTATATTTCATGAATTGTGTTTTTTATTTTTTTGCGTTTGAAAGAAGAAAAGTTGGGCTAGTGTTAAACAATTTTTATTTCTGATTCAAGTGAAGAGGGAACATAAAAAAGCAAAATTTTTATGGTTGTGACTTAAATCGATTAACTCCAATCAATTAATGCGGATAATGAATGTACTCATTGGAAAAAGGAGCATCATTACTGCATTGTATTTACAATGTCGTCAATTTTGAGTATACTGCGCACGGTCTCAGATGCGAGTGTAATGCAACTCGTCGATACCAAAAGTGGTTGAACAACATTTTCTTCCAAAATATTCGTAATCATACCCTTGCGAACATTTATTCCAGCAGTAATTTCACCGCGTGCATGACGATTACGTAATTCGGTGACAGTGGCGATCGGATTAAGACCGGCATTTTCTGCCAATGTCGATGGAATTATTTCAAGTGCATCGGCATATGCATTGATACAATAAGCATCACTGCCTTCCAATGTTTGTGCATATTTTGACAATTTCAATGCCAATTCAATCTCTGGTGCTCCTCCACCAGCAATCAATGCCTGTTGTTTTACCAAACATCGAATAACACAGAGTGCATCGTGCAATGAACGTTCTGCCTCCTCGAGCACTAACTTGTTACTACCACGTACAACAACAGTGACGGTACGACCTTGATTTTGTATTCCCGTTATTTTAACGAATTTCGAACTTCCCGATGAGACTTCTTCACATATTTCTGCATTAACCAAATTTTCTGCTGTGAAATGATCCAATGATGCAATTGGTCTGCATCCCAATGTCTTACAAATGAAGCCGATATCTTCACGTTCAATGTCTTTAATCACCATAACTTTAATTTTATCGAGGAAATGAATTGCCAAATCGCTGATGGCATCACGCAGAATTGATTTTTGTACAAGAAGTACATTGCAACCAGATTTCTTTATTTGCTTCACAATATTGAGAATGTAAGCACGTTCCTCTTTTAATATGCGATCCATTGCAGAGTAATCTGATACAATAACGCTGTGGTCCATATCTGTCTTCGGAGGTGAAATGCAAAATTGTATTAGTCCAATTTTAACTTTTTCAAGGCGTCTTGGACCATTGACATTGCAGGTTTTTTGCGTAAAGACCAAACCCTCAATCATTTCGGTATCTTCAACAGTACCACCCAATTGTTTGATAACTTTGATATCTTTCAAATCTGTTGCTTGTTCTTTTCCAGGCTCTGTAATTTTCAAAACTGCGTCCACTGCCAATGGCGCTAATAAGCTTGACTGTTGAAACACAACTTTCGAATTTAGCGATGTGGCTGATGCTTTAATAAGTGACTCGCGATCTTTCAAATCCACAGCGATGGCCATTGTCCAACTCAATATTTCAACTGCTTTCGCTGATGCTTTTTGAAATGCTTCACTTATGGCAGTAGGATGAATCCCCATGGACAATAATTTTTCAGCTGCACCCAATAGACCACCGGCGATAACAACAACACTGGTAGTGCCATCTCCTGCTTCAGAATCTTGTGCTTTCGACAATTCTACCAACTAGAATTAGATTAGGAAGGATATAAATACAAAGATTAACACTTCCATAAGTAGGTATATGAACATTTAATTAGTTTATATCAATATCTAGAATATTGTATTACCATTTTTGCGGCTGGGTGAATGACATTCATCTCTTTCAAAATGGTTGCGCCGTCATTTGTAATCGTAACTTCACCATTAGCTGCTTGGATCTGTATAGATGAAACGGAATGAAAAAAAAATTGAGATTGAAATCAAAGAATTGACGTGTTGACCGAGCGTCAGATTATTGCATGTATGAGTGTAAATTATCTGATCAATTATCGTATGAATTCATCAGCATCCCAAAAATGTCTCATTTATTATCACATTGTGATAGAGTATGAAGTAATTTACCATTTTATCCATTCCTCGCGGACCTAAACTTGTTCGGATAGCATCGCTGATTGCTGAAAATTAAGAAAGTTTCATGATTGAGTACATTCATTGGGTTATGCCCATAAACGGTAAGATTGACATTCTCATGGGTCGGCGAACCGGGTGTCGACTCAAGGCATGCATTATCAGTTATTTTTATCTTGAATTAATAATGAATGTAATTATACAGGTAGTCCTCGACTTGCATCGTTTTGAGTTACATTATACATAATTTTGACGCCATTACCACATAAACGTGGGTTTTATATGGAACCTAACATGCCGTAAGTACGAGGACCGCTTTTATATTAATTTGTGTCATCTTTTTTGCTACCTTTGGCAGCTTGAATGTTGCTGCTACGAATATCTTTGGGCTTGCTTTTATCTTGAAAAGCTTTTCCAAAGCCTCCGGTACGTCTTCCATCTCCAATCGTTGGCATTGCCGTCACCTTCATTATTTTAACAAATTCTTTCTCACTTTTTATAAATGGAGACACTGCAGCTCTTGTATCGTTGTAATATAATTTTAATGAACAATGGCGGCACACGTGGGAGGAGACGCCATACTATTCGTCACGTGACCGGGGCGTGATTGGCCGACCATTGGTAATGTTGATTGGATGAATACAACATAGCAGTGCATATACATATATGTATGTATTGAAAGTATCGATATCCCTAATTGTCATCTTACAGCTTCAAGGATTCCGATTTTCGTAAATAATTTGTTATTTGACTGCAACTTATGCATTTATTACATATGTCATTCTCAATTTCATCCAACTATCGGCTTATACGAAATTATGCATGCACTGAGGCGTGAGGTGCCGAAGCGTCATCTTTGTTCTGGGAAGCCATGATGGAACTAAAATCAATGGGCCTGTGACTTTGTAAAAAGAATGTGTCCAATTTGATTGGTTCACCACGAAACGATTTTGCAGATGAATTGTAAATATCGACTGTTTTTATCTTAGATTATGTATATTATGTGGGTGGTAAGGATGGCTTTGGGGGATTGTTGCAGTAGAATTGAGGTTATGTGATGTTTGTTTTTGTAAAATACAAATAATGATGGATGAAGAGACACTGAATAGGTATGGAAATCTTATATTTATTGGTCACATATTGGTATTTATATTTATGGGTCATGGCAAAACATTTGAAATGTATTGTGCTGATGTTCAGACTTGCTGCTGAAGCGTTGATTGAGGAAGCAGAAATTGGTGCTCGACGAGCTGAAATTATGGGTCCCAGTGGTTGGTTAAAACCAAAACAAACGATTAATAAACGTTTTTTACATTCAACATTGCACAACATGGTGATATCAAATAAGTATCGACAAAAAAGAAAAGAAAAAAATGTGGATAGTTATTCGCACAAAGACTTGGAGAATTATTCGAAAAACGAAAGTATACGATTGAAGAAAAGGAAAGAATAATTGAAAATAATTTAACGATACTTTCATTATAGAGATGCACACACAGAGAATTTATCTATTTATTGACAGGTGTGAATGATATTTTTATGTTTAATTCAGCCTTGGTTTTTAACGTTTGACGAAATCAAAAAATAAAAATCCGAACTGGTCGATGTAATACTTAGTTATGAATATAATTATTTGGACGGATATAAATATCTATATCGCTTTTTTTCGATATTTATGAATAAACTTTCATCACCACCGAACGTATTGAACTTTTCTTAACTACAATATAATAATCAGCCCACTCTCTGAACTCTCATGAAGCTAGACCTGAATTAATGATATAAGAAAGACCATTTCACAAAAGAAGCCGGAACCTTAATCTCGGATTTATGGACTACGAAAAACATAATGGTGCGTGAAGTAGGAAGAGGGAAAGTGTTCTTATCCATATGAATGAAGGATGAATGTTATTCAAAAAAATTTCTTTTTTGCATTCAATAAGAAAAGATACAAGATTTCGACTGCCAATGCGACACAATTTCCAATAACTATCAATATCACAATCGAATCCTTTTCTATACTACAAATAAATTTCGTTTTATTTGAGCATATCAATTTTTTTTGTTTCACCTTCAAAATAAAGTATGTATACTTTCAATTTTTGTTTTAAATCTAATTACTGAATCTAACACAATAATATATGAAATCATGACCATTAACGCGTTAAAAAAATGTATATTACTAAAATACTTTTGCATTGATAGGTTGCTCACATATAGATCTAGGTCATTGCATAACTAATTTCACCCACTCACATTCAATGTTAACAATCAATTCCAATCGTTCCAATATTCTCAAATGGTTAAATTATCATATATATATATATATATATATATATATATATATATATATATGAATATATAGTTCATCCAACCAATACTGTACCTAAAATTGTTATAAATATTTACATATTACTGCGTTTCAATTTTTCAAGAAAATTGATGCGTGTCATAAATCAATATGCACCAATTCAATTGCATAGCAATAGAGTTGTTCGATTATGTCGAACCGTTCGTCTGTTGCTTCAATTTTTTAACTGACATCACCAAATCTCTGATATCTGCGAGGGCTTTCTCAATACGTAAGGCAAACCTCGAGGAATCCTTCAAACATAACGAAAATAGAGTATTAGATGAGAAAACAATTTTATGAATTATAGCAGTGTAGAAAAGTCATACACTTTTTCAACTTCAGAACAAGAAATAAAGTTGGTAACTCACCGTTTCTGGTGAACTGGTTTTACTCGAAATGTGGAAAAACACAAGATTTTCTCCAGCAATAATATATGAGACACCGTAACCATCGTCAGCAACAGGCCCAAATCCACCACCAGACGAAATACAATCCGGAAATTTTTTCATATCCAAACTCGAGGTTTGCCCATGCGGTGTTTGCGATGTCGACAATTTCCACGGTTCACTGAGAACTTCTTTCAAAAATGGAGAATCAACTTCTAAATATTTTGATACAACATACAGACAAAATAAATGACGATCGATTCCTTTGCCGCACATCGCGTCTTGATATCCCTTTTGATGCTGAGCAGCAGCTATCTTCAATAGATCGAGTCGATGCTCATTACTGGTAGTTGTGTCCTCCATTGATTTAACCCAAGCTGCCGATTCAATTGTACAGGGGCGCACGGTTTCAGTTCTACCTTCCCGGAAAAGTCTTGTCATTGACGCCTCATATGTCAAACAAAATTTTCCAGCATCACGGTAATAAGCGAGTTGTAAAGCCATTTGAATATATGCATCCGGTGACATTGAACATGTCTTGATGAAACCCTTTCCATAATGATCATGTACGTAGATACGTAAATCCACATCGTTTAATAACTTATCAGCCACCTGGATTTACGAAAGAAGAAATTTTGAAGAAGATCTAATTAGTTTCATGAGACACATAAAACTCCTTCTTATGATTAAAAAGTCGTACTTCAGCAGATTTCTCGATAACATCAATGCATTCGGGTGTCAAGTCCCATTGTAGTTTAGTTGGTGTAATCGTAAATTCGCAAGTTCCTGATGTGTGGCCGTCCGCTTTGTATCTAAATTTTTTCAATGGAAACTTTTATCAATTTGAAATTATAATTGAGCTACTGTGTTGTATAAAAATTACCATAATAGGATCGATACATTCGGAATGATAGATAAGAGAAAATGGTTAACAGTTATCATCGCTATGTTATGAATTTCTGGACAACAGAAAAAAAATGTTTACCGATTCTCCAATACATCAGTGCCAATACAATATTCCCACATAGCTCCCATCACTGGTGCATCAGCCCTGAAAAACAGAATTTATTGACAATAAATGTAACAATATTATCATCTCCGGCAGGTGTTTGGATGCGTATACTTGCCATGAATGTTCAGCGTTGACACCAATGCGCCCGTTTGTTCCAAAACACAAAGTAAATGACTTGTCGAACCATCTGTCATAGCCTTTTCCATGAAGAAGGATTCTACCGTACTGATCCAATTTCTCTGGATGTGCCTGAAGCAGTAGGATGGAAAAATGACTAAGACATGGATTCAAAAAATCCATTTTATTATTGAGATTAAATTATTTGATACTCACTGGATCATATTCATAAGGAACATCATCAAGAGCAACGAAAAACGCTGATTTTTCAATCGCATCCAATGAAATTCTGTTTATACCTTTCTTGAAATATTCATCTCGAGCTTTGGCCCATGTCGTCCTATCTGTAGCAGTTAATGCAGCAAGTTTCTTTTCACCATTCTGTGGTGTTGCTTCAGAATCCAAAATATATTGCAGTTGGTGCTCAATTTCACACGGGTTCAAAATTCGATTCTTATAATAAATTAAAACTTTATAGTAGCAGCCTTTGCAATATACGACAATATGTTTCGCATCATTGTAATGTACTATTCTATCAGTTTCTATTCCTGGTATTCTTGTTGTATTGAATAATCGCTCATACTGCCATGAGCACAATGGAACCAAGCCCTGCAACATAATTGGCTCCAATTCTTGACGTTCAATACAACGTCGATATATCAAACATGAATGGATAATATTTGAAGCCCGTGCAACTTGTCTTGTGCATGGATGCATGAGTATTGCGTCCATTCCATAAAAATTGGAATTAACCATGATAGGTGAGCGGCCACGTAAATAAACATATTCTTCCCACCAATCCGAAACATAATTAGATGCCCACCAAGATTTTAAGATAAGATAACGTTGAAGTTTTTTCCCTATTCCATTTTCAAATTCATTCGCTAAACGTTCCATTCGTGAATATTTCTCATCGTCCAACAAGGGTTTGACACTTCGTAGATACTGCAATTCAAATTGCATATGTTAATGCATTGTAATAAAATTGAGTAAATCTAAAATATTTATTATTCCATGTATTCATATACATACTCTTTGCATTGTTTCATGTACGCATGGCAGTGGCAGTCGTGGCAAAGATCCTTGAAAGCTGTACAACATTGGTTTGTTCCATCCAGAAAGTAGTTTTACGAATACGAGCCACAATTTTGTTGGCAATGAAATTCTAGCGTTGCGACCGCGTGTTTCGTAAAGCCATCCTTTATACATTAACACGAGTTTTAGGGAATAACGAAGTGCGTGAATTACTGTTAGCCACAGTAAAAGTCCGACCACAACTGATGCAACTAAATGAGCCGGCACAGACGATCTAGTCATTCATAAAAACTATTTGATTAATAGAGAAAAAAAGATGATCGCTCTTATTCTGGTGAAAATCACGTCAATATCTATGAGAATTCGTAATCTGTGGTATACTGGAAACTTTCTTCGATTTTATTCTGCGATGTGTGAACTGAATTAGAAAGTTCAAAACGACATTGACAGATTTTACCAATTTCTTCTTGAGAATTTACATGATTTTCGCGAATATTTTCACCAAAATAATGACTCTAGTATTGCAAAAGTTGAATACCCCGAAAGATAAGGGACCACTTTTCCCACCAAGTCATATGGGACTTTGTACCCGGCGAAATGAATTGTTGTCAATATTGCTATTGTCAGATACAAACTCGTCAGCGACGCGGGATACACGCCAGTCTTCAAGTTATTCTGGAGCCAAACAATAATAAAATTGAATTAAAATGATTGAATAATTAGGGATTATAACAATTATTTGATGATAAATTTGCAAGTATTCACAAATAGCAAGAGAACACTTTATCTGACTTACATGAAAGCGAAATAATCGTTTTTTCCATGATCTCAAACCGGATTGCCATACCAAGTGAAGGACCTCACGATCAAAATTCACATCCCATCCTTCGTGGGTAATAGAAAAACTGAATGCAACTGCAGAATGGGCCTCTGCCATGGCGATGTATTATGACTCTATCAACACATGAATTTTCATATTGAAAAACACATCCATAGATATAATGCATCGAGTTGACCCCAATTAATACGGTAATTGTTCGCAATTACATTTTATTCCGTACTGCACCAAATAAAATAAATTGATCAACCGATGCATCTTTTTTTTCAAACATCCAAGAGTGATTTATTTCATCTCATAAACATGATTGTATACGCCGAGTATTACTGTCTATTCTCCACGCAACATTCGTCTAATATTTTTCCTCTATTGTATTAGTAGGTAAGTACAAAAGAGAGCCATGATGAAGATGATGAAGATGATCCAGAAGAGCTAGGAATAAAAATGAAGATTATAAACGGCGCCAAACTCGTTGCGGACGTGTCCGTCCGGTATGGACTTTGGACTTGGCCGTGTAACGGTATATGATATTGCTATATATACGAATAAACATATATATGCTATATCCACCATGATCATGTTCACTAACACTATCAACGTTTCTATTTATTTAACAGAAAGGGAGAGTATAGTGTGAATATATGTGTAATGCAGTCAAATTTTCTCAAGATTGATCACCGAAAATAAAACAATTTTATAAAATCAATGCCGAATCGTCATTGAGAAATTTTTCATTGCAGATCCATATTTAATTAAAGAAATCTCCACATTGTTACAGTCAATAATCCAATGTTTGACATTGTGTGTTGAAACATTCTTGATATTCCTATCTAGGATTTTATGGCAGTTTGTTTAAAGAGTTATAAGTGATTGGTTTATAAAGGGAAAAATCTTGAGGACACATTGAACAAAAATGTGTGCAATATTGTACGTAAAACAGTCTCATTATTTAGTATAATGTGAAGATAAAGGATAATTTCGAGACACGTGTCATGAATTTTCCATTGGCATTTTTTATTTTTTTTTGTGAAATCCACGACATTTATTGTTTAGATAAGTAATAGAAGATAATTGTCAAATTGGACTTTGGAGTGTAATGCCATGTTGAGTGGCTAGACTAATGACGATTATTATTATTGCAATATTGTGGCCTTCATTGGAGAAATACAATTTTCAACAAGTGTGCAGAACGAAGTTATTATGACACACTCAACATATGTATGTTTATAAAGACTGTTAGATAGTTTGGACCTTATGAAATCGATGCCACGTGGTTGGTTGTAGTTGTTTCCATATGAATATTTTGGGTCCATGATGTGAAAAGCAGTACGATGTACTTAACGAGACGAATTTATTTTTGGAACATTCTCAATTAATCATGGAATGTCATATTACTCTGATGATAATTGATAGAGGTAAATGAGTTTGTTTTGTAGCTGAAGTCAAATCGTGTGATCAAAAGTCAAACTTTGATCCAACTGTCTGGAAACTATGTTATTTTTTACGCTAATGAAACTTGATAGTGATTAATCTGATCAAAATTAATGTGAAATGGAATTTACGACGTACGCTGTTGTTATTGTTACACATAACGTCTCATTCTAGCAGATACAAAATTCTTCTTTCTTATCTACACGAGACATCAACATCTGTGGCCACGTGCAATGATAATAGATTGCTATGAAGGAGATACAATTCTTTGATAAATTTTTAGCACAAAATATTATAATATTCGACTAATCGTATAGAATATTTAAGACAATGGACTTGCATGAAAATGTCTTTCTAGTTATCTCGGATATTTCACTCTAGTACCAGTTCTTATCAGTTGGAGAGAAAGTAACGATTGATAAAGTAACGAATCGAATAAAAACCGCGAAATCACTTTGACTACAAACGACTTTTTTATTATAATGACTATTGGTTGATAATAAATTAGTAAACACAATATGACGCACTGCGTTATTTTGCCCAAGTGTTACCAGACAAATAGATTGTTGTTATCATTAGTTTTATGATTAATGAAAACGAGAACAAGGTCATTGAATTGACAAATGGAATGGCGGGTCTAGGTTGACGCACATGGTGATACATTCATCAATATCGGAAAACATTTGTCATCAAAATAGACGAATTCGGACATTTAGCCGTGTGAATGAATATTTATGTCTACAACAATGTGTCTCTTGATGAAACATCGAAATTAAATTCATCATCTTCAAGCATATGTGTTGTCGGGAATTCTTACGTAACTGGCACGCAATAAGTAATTAAATAATTCGAATTTAATACATAACAATTGGAGAGCTCGTCTAATATACACGAGAAAAGAGATTCGACATATTTACAGTTCACTTGAAGTCACTCGAAAAATTTGTAATGGTATGAATGAAGAACTACAATCACATTCTCACGAATTAAAGGATATATTCAACGTGGAAGATCGTGGACGGGCAACGCGAAATCGCAGCGTGTGGCATAATTCAGCATCAATTCGCCAGTAACAATTAAACGATGTATAAATAAATTATTAATGCAGCAAAACTCACTCGTGCGACGAAAACGTTATGCCCGAAGGTTAATTACTCTTTTTTTTTATCTCTTCAATTGTAAATTCTTTTATATTTCGAGTCTAACTTTATAGATAATGTGCTGATGTACCTCACGAATGGAATGTATACAATTAAAAAAACGCACCACGGCGCAATAGATCACAGAATGCGCTACAGAGACACTTCATGACGATTGTCTGTTGACCTCCTAATCGTTTAATATAGTAAATATGCAAAAATAAAATTCACGTACTTTGTAATGTGTGGTGTATCGTCGGTGTGTTATACCCAACTGATTTCACGCAGCGTAGCACTCTACTTGTATCGAAAGCACTTGATGCAATGTTTTTTATTTTTATGAGTGAGTGTATCTGTGTGCTTGGTGTTGAGAGAAGGAGGACAATGTTAAAATTCTATAACGGGTTGCGAAAGGAAAGTTGTCTTGCAAACGGCACCTCCAACTCTCCCGCGGTCGCTGTCTTTGTTGGCACTACCACTATACCAGATAAAAATGTGCGATAAGTACTCGAGTATTTGTGTATTCAGCATTCTGATATGATAATCATTGCCTTCTGCATTATCGACTGTAAACAAGAAAAATTATGTGTGCATGACTGCTATATTGTTAGCAGGTGATACAATCATTTTTTAACTAAACTATCCTCGATCATTTCAGAATCATCTGGAACATCGTACTTTATTAATTACACCAATTTTTTAATTTTTATTTCGCGTGTAAAATAGCTGATAAGCTGACGTCATCGATTAATGTTGGGGGCAAGATTCAAACACTGGTTTAAATCATGAATTTTTCCCAAATGATCCTTTAATTGTGAACATAACCGAATATATATATATATATATATATAGATTAGCCTAATGAGTTTTCGTTTTCATCACTCGCCAACGATATGTTTGAGAAGGTTCGAGAACGTTCTAGAACTTTCTGTAGCTGATCAGTTACCGACAAAGGTCAGTGATCTGTATCTATGCGTATATGTATAGGTTACAAACGAAAGAAGTCGATAACTGGTTGAGTGTAGCGCGTAAAATGTTCTGGAATATTCAATATTCAATATATTTACGGTTCTTTTCACAATTGTAAGGAGAAAATGATGAAAACAATACAGGTGATATTGTTGGAGAAAGGAAGAAACGATTAGAGTTGTTGGAAAACTGAACTCATCAAAATTTCTCGATCTAATTGGCATAGTGGAATATTTCTCGAATGATCTCGACTCTGGTGCGAATTCAAATGGGAAGAGTTCACTCGTCTACATCTAGAACGTTCCAGCGCCATCTGGTATTGCGAGCTGCGAGTATATAAGCGGCGCGAGCTGAACAGAGCGGCAGTATACAAACAGAAACCAAACAAGTAAGAAGTAGAAGTGACTAAACAGTCAAAAAAACACAACAAAATGCCTGCTATTGGTATTGACTTGGGAACCACATACTCTTGTGTAGGTGTGTGGCAACAAGGAAAAGTGGAGATCATTGCCAACGACCAGGGTAACAGGACAACACCCAGTTATGTTGCATTCACTGATACAGAGCGTCTTATTGGTGATGCAGCGAAGAATCAAGTGGCAATGAATCCGTCAAACACCATCTTTGACGCTAAAAGATTAATTGGAAGGAAATTCGACGATCCAAAAGTCCAGAGTGACATGAAACATTGGCCATTCAAGGTGGTGAGCGAGTGTGGTAAGCCAAAAATTCAGGTTGAATTCCGTGGC
>JAPYZF010000741.1:0-17552 GCA_030523045.1 Meteorus cinctellus
TTTAAGTTTCAAGATCAGGATTTCAAACACTACAGAGTCAAAAGCTTTGCTGAAGTCGAAAAAGATAGCAATAGTTAACATTGAATTATCCATTCCGAATGTCGGTTTGGGAAGGGAAAAAAAAACCCTGATGTCGATTTACTATCTATTTTTTTATTCGTATATATATTCGTATGTATATATGTATACGAAATACTATATATATAAATAAACAAAATAAACAAAAAAATAGAAAAATATAGAAACATAATTTATTATTTTAATAATTCATTATATTTTTACAGTTATTCAATCACTCATTAATAAGTGATTTGTAGAGGAATTCATCATGTATTACTCATCGAAGGTTAATGCACAATGGAATGTTCATTGCATTGTCCATTAACGATTAATGCGCTTAGTCAACGCTGTGATTGCCCTGATTGACAAGTATAGCATTTGGAATGAATTATATACACCACTTGAAAGCATTTAGAATTGTTCTATATATCACTTTTCATAAATTAGAAAACACAAGAGTGATCAATGTCTCATGACAGAAATGCATTTTTTGTTATCGTGGTATTATAAGTAGCAGTGATATGAAATGGGCAATCCATTTTCACCCGTTTAATTTTACATATGAAAATGTTTGATCATGATCGTTTTTTTACGATCCATTTTGCGACGATTGACAATACAATATATGTAATCTATGAAAATTATAAATTCAACGATTGAATTCCTCATATAACTCGGCATATTGATCAGCACCTTGAATTTTATGACATGGAAATTTTTCAGCTCTCATTATTTAGTACGTTGTACAGACATAACAAGGAATGAACTATCTGACTTGGTATGTACGTCCTTTTCTACAATCTATGCACCTAGTGAGAAGTCGTTTCTTGAATTCTCCGATATGAGCCCACTCGGCGAAATTGCGTAGACTAATCTCTAGAATTTATTAACAATATTCTGAATTTTTAGGATTTTGTGCTCAGGATTTTATGATGATTCTGAATCGAATTAATTCTTTTCTTGTTTCTCGATGAATGTCGAACTAATTCATAACTCACCCGCACTGTCAGAAAATACCGCAGATCGAGAGTGTTCTTTATAGTAATATATATTGACTGAATTGTCGATCCCCAGTGACGGAGTGGGACGTTATACCAGTTGATTAACGTCTACAACTAATATAAGAATATGAGAACGGGATAGGTAAATGTTATAGTAATACCTCTATCACACTTTTGTCAATCATCATTTTTCTTCATTAATTTATTTCTTTTTCTTCATCAATAATTGATCGTGTCGATACAAATTGATGCTCGCTTGTTTTCTTCCAAAACGCATGTATGCGATGATCGGTAATCGTTCGAGCAGCCAATAAGAGAACTCCAAATAACAATTAAATCCACGCCGTACCAACGGCCCAACAAACGGAACACCTGTAACGATATAATGAGGTACAGTCTCTTTTGTGTACTCAAGTTTAATTTTTTTTTGCCTTGTATCTTGTACTATTCAAATTAACTAACCAGTCAAGTAGATTATTGTGTTTCTATGCATAATATTTAGTCGGCTATAAATGCTCAATGGTTTGTTATCTGCAAACAGAAAGAATATCTCCAAATTTTTATGAATCTATTCTTTTTTTGTCGCGACGACGAAATAACTAAATGACTAATCAATTAGCATATCTTATTGATGTCATCATAGAATAGAATAACGCTCACATTTCGTTCCATTCAATTCATGCCAAAAATATAAGACGGAATCAGCATCTAAAATAATGTCAATACATGTGAAGCCATCAATCAATATTAAGATCATTTCTTTGGAAATCGCCGATTGGTCTTTGATCAGATCAATAATTACTTCGTTGGAAATTTTCTGACATAACTCAATTGTCTCAGCCACATGATCTTGACATATATTCACTCTGTGGGATAATTCAGAATTAGAATGGATTGGAATGAAACAAATATGAAATTAGCCTGACAGCAAAATGCATACAACAAAACGATGCAGTTAATTCTGTTGTGGTATATGAGTGTAACAGAGTCACTTATAACGAGACTGTATACATAAAGCATTTTCACGAATCTGTTGCATTTAGCTTACGTTTCAGACATGCCGAGTAAATAGCCAATGACACGCCACAAATGGTTGAAACCCTCGAGTTCACTACGATCACATCTAATCCCGACTTTCTCCGGCACTGTCATTATATATCCGATGAATCCAAATTGTGTAAGTCCCATATCGCGTTGCAATATTTTTCCCACACCTGCAGCAGTTGCTATCTTACTTCCTGTCCGATGTTTCCATCTTATTATATTCAATGACTTCCACCATCTGATTAAATAGTGCAAATTACGAATATGACAGAAAAATTATTGGATAAACAACAGCTGTTGTCATTGATCAATGCATAATAACTTGCATAAATATGTACAAAGAGGAAGCTGTAAGGATTTTGTCCACCAGAAAATAATAATTGTGCAACATAAAAGATTTCAATGGAATGAGGCACAAATGTTCTCAATTAGATAATGAAAAACTATAGATAACTTTTTATTCGTGCACACTGAGAAAACAGTTCTTCTATAGTTAATGTTCCGATGAAGTTTGCTGATTTTCTTAAAAGTGTATTGACTGTTAGTAAAGTTTGCGAATGCAGTGCTGGAGCTTTTCCACGAAACCAGTACATATTATTCCCAGTTTCAAGTAATGAATTGATTCTATGAAGTTAATGTATGTCTATGTTAGTTAATTTAATTGAACTCTATAAGAAGTATTTGATTGATCTATCGTTATATAGACACATTTGATTATAATATGTATACTTTGTGTTATTGTTCCTTCGGGGGTTGAAAGAACTCTACTTCTTGATCGAACCTGATAAATATTTTGGTGATTTTTACTTATATTGCGAAGTTCTACAAAGACAGATTTATCCACCATGACTCCCTATCTAGATGAAGGCAATTTAGGGTATGATTTCATGGCAATATACAATTCGATTGTGGTGACCACATGTTCACTTCCCCATAATTGACTTCATCATTGACAGAGAATTAACATATACATGTATGAAGCTAACGATTAATATATTGCTTTCCCAGTGTAGATTTCGTACTACTTTTCAAATACCACTCTATTGTTATTGCCCAATCACGCAATGTAACGTTGTACATAAGAGTCTCCAGATAAATGAATAAACTAAATAAAAAAAAAAAAGATGCAACGGATGGTCGGAATGTTTAAAGTCTGTGGAATATTACGGAGATGACTAATCGGTATGGAACGAACGTTTAATCAAAGGATATAGCTCTTCCATCATGAGATATGCAATGATTCTAATTTACGCAGATTTTTTAATCACGAGTAGACATTTACTACATAAATATCGAATGCAAAATTTTTGTCCGTGAGTATTTGTGCTGATATTTATCTATTGATCAATCAATATTAGTAGAAAATAACAGATTTTGATTAACTTTGATCTCAACTAGACATCTTGCGGAACAGATAAGCCGATAAGAACAACATAAAAATGTAAATATTTGTGTGATGTGTCTTTTTCTCTTTACCGTCCTTCGGGATCATTGATGTCGTTATTGTACAAAGCTCTGATGTGTAGCAAAGTTTGTGCATATCTCTTGAAGGCCGTGCACGGTGTGTTGCTCTGTTTTGTTGCAATAAGTACCTAGAATAGAGAGAATGTTTCAATCTCTCGCTGTTTATTCTATCAATGCCATTATTTAAATCTGTTTACATCCAAAGTAGATGGTATGGCAAGAACAGTTATAAGTCCTAAGAATGATCCTAAGCTGACACTCAATACGTTTTCGTTTTGGAATCGTTGGCCCCTGCAAAAATGAACAAGAATAAGCAAGAATTATGAATATTATTATACGCACATGAGAAAAATGACGCTGACGCAATGAAAAATCTTTCCATGCTTTTCGAGACTTACGCTTTGAATAAATTTTCATCATACCAAGCTGGCAGGTCATTTATTGTCAATTCCACATCTGGATAATCAACATAACTTTCTTCTTTCATCAGTGAATTGAAATGAGCATTGATACTCGATACCGATATTGCTGAATGAGAATATGACATTAGAATTGATGATTAAAATCTATTAACATTGACAATTTGATTTCATGATGAATTTGAAATTTTTTCCCCGATATCACCCTACTCTTTCCGATTATAGTGGTTCAATTTGAATCTAAAAAAGGAGACCGGGGTGGAATGAACTTTAGTGTCGCTTGAATTTCTGTAATTATTCTGATTGTAGAGCTTTTAAACACATGAAGATAGATTTGATGAAATGTTAAAGGAACTAAGGAAAATGAAGCAAAAAGTGTATTTGAATTTTAACTGACCATAATTGTTGTGATTCTAATTCTTTTGTTTACACATACTTTTTATGAAATTTTTACATTAAAATATGTTTCATCGAGTTCGGACATTGATTATCTATTAATTAATAGTGATGCAGATATCAATAACATGGTTCATATAAGAAACTGGTTGAAGCATAATGACTTTGAGAAAGGGTGGCGATGTGCGCGTATAGTTCAAACGCCCCTCTTGCCCTGGGTGAATTGAACTCTTTTTCCATCTCCATTGTGATTGTTGAAAATAACAAGTTAAGCTTATTACTAATATTTCTGATCGAATAATGTTCATTCAACACCAGTGTTAATCTCAAAATTATTTGCAAATAAATAAGATATAAACTTACAGAAAAGAATCCAATACTCAATGATGGAAGCAGCTATTATGCATGGAAATTTATTTTCAATTCTGTTGTTCTATTCCGTATTATCTTTCAAAATATCGGGCGGCTTTGCGCATGTGAACTCAGTATACAGAAATAAAATGCTTTGATGTGTTTCAAGCATGATATACAATGTCAACAATGATGAAGAACGGTAGTTGAACAATCTAAAAACATGTCACCTCACATTTCGCTGCGTACTTCCAAAATTTTACCCAGTATGAAATAATAAGATGTTTATGAAGCCAGGATATGAATGGATATCAGAAATGATCTTCATTATTGAATACTATCGCCATTATCTCGAAACTTCATAATATATTTGGTATATTTATTAGTTTGGTAGTCAATTGATGCGAAACAATTTCTTCGATAACGAATCAATTTGAGTTCAAGTGCATGTTCAACCCTGGTAACTTGCCGTCAGCATTGTGAATTGATTAAAGTGCAGAACATCAGATTCTCAATTAATGGTCAACAGAAAATTTCATATTCTCATATCATTTCGTCGTTAATATATCGACTATGACACCAAAGAAGGTCCAGCATACAAGAACAGTGAAATTTCGAGTGAAAACTGATTATTCCTACTGAAAATCTCGATTTTTACTCTTTCCAATTAATGAATGTAATAATTCACTTGTATTATGAAATTGTTGTAATCCTGATAGAATACTCGGCGTTGACGCAACCGAAACATTTGAGAAAAATAAAGTAATCCAATGCTTTTACCACATATCCAGGTAATTCGAACCAATTGGTCACTTGAGTGACATCGAGGAAATTGCGGGGAGAATTTTAAGATGAGACTAAGTTCACAGATTAGTACAACCAATTTTCAGGGTTTCATGTTATAACGCAGGAGTAAATTTAAGTCGGTAATGTCTTGAATATAATAGAAATAAGTAAAAATTGTTCACCGTGGTGAACCACCTCCTCATCTCACTTATTTCATCTATAGTAATTGTATCTAATTACTATCATTATCACTGTATATATTTACCCAGGTGATACATTATTCATCATTCATTTTTTGCAACTATGACATAATTGAAATGCGTTATTCGCATTCAACATCTATGCGCATTCATACCCTTGTTACATTTAATCGCATATTTATTTATTCACTTACATCTATCATTAATACGTTTTTCCGCCGACATGTTCCGATATAAACCGAGCAATCAGCCAATGCACTTTAATGACACTGCATAGCTTAACTAAACTAGGAGTTTCCTTTGGATCTCGGCTCGACTCAATTATCCCCGCTTCATATTACCCCCACTAGCTCACTTGCGCATGCGAACAGTATTCTTACGTGCGCGGTACGATGAAAGTACATTCAAATTCAAATAAAAATCTACATTGTATCAGTACATATGAATAACCATTCTTATTCATGTGCAATGTTGTTATTCAAGCGAATCGTCGTCTCAAGCGCCATCTTCCAGAATGCATTGTTGTGAGATTTTTGTTCATTGGAACATTAATTTTTCCACAATAATGTTAATTGTCTGGCAGAGAAGTTTTGTTCGAAAACAATTTGTAGGGAGATATCGGAAATGTGCTCGTTATATCGATTGAAGTAAAACGCTGAAATTTTCTAGATTGATTTTATTAAAGTATTTATTATAGCAATGAATCATAATGAGAATATCATTATTTGGATAGTGTAGATTAATGAAAATAAGATTCCATTAGATAAAATTGAGATGTTCAAAGCTGCCAATTGGTTTAAATTCTACATTTTGCTGAAGGAGGGGAAATTTTTTATTCCTCCTAAAATTTGGAGTACTCGTAAGCAGGTTGATATTTTCAACCAATAGATCTTTAAGCTGATTCACTAGTCTCTTGAAATCGACCATGGATCATATATATATTTTTTTGGACACAATCTGGTGCTCTCTGAGAAGTATTTACTTTTTGTCTTCAACGAAATTACTCACTGTAATTTGTTCTTCGCACAATGATATGTGGATAGAGAGAAAAAATAAAAGAAGCGATCATTTAAAATTGAGCTAGAAAGCTCATTTTTAGGAGTATCTTTTTTTTATCAAACACAAATGATGAGAAGAGACAAGAAGTGGGTAAAAAAATTAATTTTTTTCTTGAAAGCTCCCCAATGTATACTAATTATACTTTATTATAATAAATTTTCCGTTCATGTATGATCGCGATCTGTGACGCTTGAAAAACGTTCCTCGCGACGAAACAGACACCAGATGACTTATTCATATCATGAGTATGTATTGTATTGCACAAATACCAATATATATCAGCAATGCTTCATGATTTTTTCTCCGTAGCAGTTTCATCTACAGTAGCATGAGATGATATTCATATAACGGGTCTCACCACTTTTACGCTCACAAAAATGAGCAAGGAAATTTATTTTTTTTTTCTGGCGAAGCTATTGAGTATAAAACATCATTTTTACTTCCCACAGATATATTATAGTTTTATCTACTACAAATAATAAGACGTCTCTTGACTAACTAATGCGATGGGGCTACCTTAAAATTGTTCTTGGAAATCTTCAGCACTTCTTCCTTCAACTTCTATATGAATAATTCGTCAAACGATTTTTTGTTTCAATAATTGATGAAGCGCAAAGCCTATCATCACATATATAAAATCATTGTTCCTCCATCACTTTCGAAAGAGTATGATTTAATGATGCCTCCGAAGCTAACCACACAAGCAAGAGCAATTCCGTTAGTGATACCGTTATAAACCGATTTCTTGTTTGACCCATTGGCGAATATTACATCAATATTTGTTTACCAGCTTTGCCTTTATATTTAAAACTTTAATGAGATCTTTATCGTGACAGAATCCCTCTGACAATATCTCTCATATTGTACAAGTTTTCATTTCTCTCCAGGAAACTTTGTTGTGCTGACAATACATCGACATTCGATGAGTGAGAAAGGTAAATCCTAACCCTTTGCTTGCAGAAGAGATGAGTTCATATATTCATAACGTTAAAAGTACAACTATAACTGCCAAATTATGGATTGATCACGAACCAATGTTTATACTTGTCTCCGTCATCTGCTATTAATAATTTTCTCGTGAAAAAAGATTCTTCGATACATGGTTAGTATAATTGCTATCAGTGCAATGTATGATTGTGCAAAAAGCTAATACAGAGAAAATTCAGATTTTTTTTTATTTCTCTTAGGGAATCCCAGGTTGTCCGATGCAAATAACAAAATGTGAAAAACAGATGACTTTATTGACATCAAGTTGATGCGTAAATCATAATCCAAAATGAAATTTCAATAGTTGAATTTTTGATAAATCTTGATAAAAATATGCTAGACATCTGTATTATTTGATACGATTCATGGACAAAAAAAGCAAACAATTTTTCAGGGTTAAGCGAAATTAATGACATCGAATGCGTTGAATCAGTTTATGTAATTCGCATAATGTACCGTTGTAAGTTGACCTCGATTTTTTGAGTACGCGTTATCCATATTTTTCTCTGCTCACATGTATTAATATTGACAACTGAATAATAATATGAAGAAGAATGTGCCTGGGGACTTGTTCACGAGACAAATTCCTATTTTCATATGCCACCAATTGTTCAAACAAATATCCGAGGTCAGATTCACCCAAAGCTTACCGGAATTTTTTTGTTCGTTTTCATATCTAAGATTGAGGCCTCAATGAATATGATAACAAATTCGATATAAATGCTACAGCCGTAGTATTTTTACAACATTTTTCATAAAAATTTAATGTATCAAACCTGTACAGCGCTGATTTTTTTATCGCTTCATTTGTTCTGCAAAATCATCTATCTCATTTGTTCGAAGTCGGCATAAGAATGTTGGCTAGGGCTGGTGCACCATTCATCGAATCTGTTTCAATGATATTTATGAACATCCTAATTCATATTGATTGAATCTCCCTATATGTTCATCTCACATGACCGTGGGTTATCACACGTTGTCCACCAAGTAATAGCGCCAATAATTTGACTCCATGTTGTACATGAAATTGACCAAAAAAAAATGACAATTTTGTTTTTCTTTTCTCGAACGGCATACTGAAAATATTGTCACAAATGATGGAAAAAATATTTCTTGTAAATTTGGGCTCTTTATCCTGAATTCAAGTACTGTTTCATCGCGGTTTTGGTCATCCACTTTAAATGGCGTGGGGAAAATATGAAAACAGATTCAGAGTTATATAATTGATCACGAATCGAAGTATTACCTTAATATGATTTTGTACTGAATCGCACGCTCTACAAAAAGTCGGATAATAAACCAAATAATTCGAATGTTATTCGCGCTTAAAGTTGAATTCATGAAAAATTTTACGATATTGTTATTTCTAGATGGATATACATGCCAGTCTTGGTATGCGTAAATCTTTTTCGTCAATATTGCGTGACCATCCCACCGGGTAGTATACCTGTACTTTATCTCCTTCTGTGAATTCCCGTCCAAGATTACAATCCTATTCAATTTCCCCATCCACAATTTTACACGTCGGACCTTTTGAATGCCAACTTCACATTCATAAAGACAGCCACCGCGAAAACACGTCATTATTGGTAAGCAGCTGGCATCGACAGAGCACCGAACTGTTGTAGAGCCAACCCAAAAAGAATTAGAGCTTTCATTAGATGAACAATTACAGCCATGAATTGCCAAACTATTATGAGACGCTTTCAGTTTTAGGGAGAAGAGAACAATGTTCTTGTATTATAAAAAATGTTCCAGAACGACATAATGACATGACGATAACATATCGAAATTCAACTCAAAAAAAAAAAAAAGACCTGAGATATTTGCGATGTTTGGAGTTTCACAAAAAAATTGGCCAATTGATATGTTTTAATTGAGAACTTTTCGCAAAAAACTAGTGGTATCGACGGAAGATAGATATTTGTCTGGTGAAGGTTATCAGCCATTGATAAAAGTAATTATTTACTTCATTCTCAAATTATTCATTATCATGTCGAGATGGTTATGAAAAATGGGAACATCTACCAGAATCACTTTTTCGAACATTCTTGTCATATATTAGACAAATTATTCTCCCAATTTTCTCATAACCATTTACAAATGTATTATATTTTTCTTTGCAATTTTTACTCCAGAACAAACAATTTGAAATAGAAGAATAATGGGTATATTGATTCCAATATTTTAACGCTACATTACAAAGAGACCATGAAAGTGAATGATGACTTTGATATAATTCTGAATCAATTATTATTGATTAGTCAATATTAACTGTAGTGGATTATGTTTACTTCCAAGATTTTTATATCTGTAACCGATTACGATGATGGAAAATGAATATCTACTCCATTATAGACAAGATTCATTCAATGTCAATGAATATGTCTTCCATGTGCATATTAATATTCACAAATTATCCGCAACTATCAATAAATATTATCATACGATTCCTAATAAATCCATCAAAATTTCTCGAATTTTCCTGTCACTAACGCAAGATCAATCCAAGATTTCAGTTGATTATATTAGGTCTTACTTTGGTTGTTGGTACAGATAATAATAAAATAGCGACAATCACAATAGATACGAATAATCTGGTTATTCTCATTGTGTATTCCTTTTTTGTCTATCTCCGGAGATAACCGAGTGAGTTGAGAATGCATAAGAAGTACTTTTTCTATCGTCGCGAGCTTCATTTATTTTCATTGGCGGCAATCAATGCTCTTATACGTCGACATCATTCATCGGAACGAAACCAAATTAGAGATACCGAAGGACTATAATTGTTGTGAATGAAAAAGGTCATTTTGTAGCAACCGAATTCCAGGATATTTTGGTTGAGAGCATGTCAGGAGACCTAGTTAAAAAACCCAAACAAAGCCATTATCCAGGTAATAATTCAGCATTAAAGATTTTTTATTTGTTCTTTTTTTGCCCTTTGATACAAACTACTATAAACCTCGTGAATAAAGGTTCCACCTAGCTTGATCAGGCTATATTATTGAGCATTGCATCATCATCGCCACATAGCATCGTCGTCTTATCATCACATCAGATAATAAAGTCATGATGAATATTACTTCATTACGTCACTGTTTATCCAATAATTATATCAGCGTTCATGATAATTACGTACAATTCAAAACAGTCCACAAAAATGGTTGTATGCATGTATATTTTGTACAAGAATTAGTGGGACAATTTGGAAAATTGATTTGTCATTTTTGGGGCACTGTAGCTCTCAACGGAATGGTCCGGAATGAGGAAAAATACCATTCTGAGGCTTGATATCTCTCCTTTCCAAGCAGAAAATTTGTTTCAAAGCACTGCAGTAGCACATTCAAAGTAAAAGTGCAATACGAATTTCCCGAGATTTTTTTTCATCGACTAAATTCTTTGGGAAGCTACAACGTTTCAAAGCACACAAAGAAATTTTCAATAAATTGAATGGGAATGGCTGCAGAAATGGTTTACATAGTTATGTCATGAAACAAAATGAAGTTCAAATTTTTTAAAATGATTTTCATTGCATTTAATAGTAACTGGTGTACGTTTTTATATTTTTGTTTTCGTTTCAATTACATTCTTTGAAATTCAATTAGAATTTAAGATTTAATTTATAGCCAAATCCAGTACTTCGACTTGCCTTTACTTCATTAGGTGACGTCCAAATGTTTAGTCCTGAGTCATAAGAATGGCCTGTAAGATGTGGCTCGTTAATACTCGTATATGATGGGGTTCCTACATGAAAAGTATTTTGTGTGGGATGATATTGGTAGTTGGAGTATTCCGATCCACAAGTGTTTCCTACTGGATAGTATTCGTGGTTTGAATATTCTGATCCGTAAGAGTTTTGGACTGGATGATATTGGTTGTGAGGAAATGATGATCTCGGAAATTCTACTGATGGGTCATATCTGTTAGAAAGATATTGTGATGAATAATATCTGGAGCCTGGATATTGTGCCGCGCCTTGAGATTGTCTTCCATTTTGTGCCATGGATTGTATTTTATGAGAATCATGGGGAAAACTTTCGCTTTGTGTACGAGCACCAAATCCTGAAATAAAAAAAGAATTGATGCTGGTTAAAAGTATAACAGATCTGTGAATAACAATACAGTGCTGATCCGTCAACACGTTATGGATATATCAACCTTGATCCTGATTGAACAACTATCAAGTTAGTCGATTCACCTACGAGATCTGTAAACTCGATCAGAAAATGACAATGGTCGATAAGATGTGATTCTGTATAAGTTCCATTGAATTCTGGATGAAGAAAAAGTCAGCGTTTCCCCGGTAGACAACAATTGTTTGTTCGATGATGTAAACAATTGTTGATTGTTTAACTGCTTCCATTTTACAACTATTATACTATCCATTACGGTTCATCACTGTTTGTCTTTAAGTCATAGACAATATTTTTTTCCCAGGATTCATTTAGGTGTTTCGAAATTCCATGAATGTAATGAGTGCATAACTTGGCACTTGTAAGGTGCGATACAAATGATTCACAGCCAAATTTTGGAGGGACAGTGCAAATTGCGGGACAGTGCATTTGCGTTGAAAATTAATTTTGCATAAAGAATCAACACAAATCGAAACATCTGTTTGAGAGTGATAAATTACAACAAAGATTGTACTTGCCAATACCATATATTGAACAAACTTTATTGCAGACAAACAAAAAGTCTCGTGACTTTTAATGAATTTAGCGTTGAATATATTCTGTCTCAATTCGGGTTCAACGTGTTTTCAGCCACATTACGAAATCTCGGAGATTAAACTTTGTTTGTATTGTCGTCGCCAAATCCCCGTCGAATTTATGATTTTATGTTACATGTGAAATCTATGAAATGTAGATGCAACCAAATCTTTCATAAATGAGTCACCCCGAAAGTTCGAGAATTTTATCGATAGTGACAGTTATAGAAAATGGAATAAATAATGGGATGTGACGCAACAGTTGGAGAGTTTTAAGATCCATATCTGAACGGGTGATTCGCGAAAAGCTTGCAGTTCTTATAAACAGTTCATGCGATTGCCAACGAATGAACATCTGCATGAGTTGGTTACGAGTGATGAAAGGGGAATAAATGAAGCATTCACAATCGAAATGCAATATTTTCTTACCATACGGTCCGCTGGTCCTTCCTCCTCCAGAATTCGCAAAGAAAATTTCGGAATGTTGGCGTGTTCCCGAAGGTTGGGCATTGATAATATCAAGAGTGAAATAAGCGAGAAAAATAATTATTCCGCAGTTCATTTTAATTCTGGTGCTCATGAAATTGATCTTCAATACTCTAAAACAAACTGCTATTTATCGATTTTCAACAAGACTTTTATACTACTCAGATTGCACCCGAAATCACTTGGCTGTCTTTCTTTCAGTGAATTATGTCACTCATGAACATTTATTATACTGCAAATACAGGCATTTATTAATCTTTGCACGTCTTATCTTCATGATGGTCGCGATTTTGGTCGTTTTTTGGATTTCAATAATTACATCATGTCATCGATGAGTAATTGATATTTGCAGAATAATATATATCGTTCAAAATATGGACGGGACGCACAAAAAACTTTTTGGGAAACAAAGAGCCGAACCACGACTCCAATGGAATGGAGAGAAATTATATTAGAGAAATTTCATTTTTTTTTCTCTGAATGAATCAGACATGCAAAATATTCTACATCTGATTTTCAAAATGACATAGTCCTCGAATAATATCCTAAACTAAGAAATAATTCAATTTGGAACAAAGTTGGATGATGTAATCATTTTCGTGATTCGTTGACTTTTTATTCATTGATCATTGTTCTTTGTTGATTCTTTGTTAATAAAATATTATAACAACATTTGGTTATCGAACTTCCATTGAATTAAAAGCTTCTCGTCAATTTCGATGTGATTATATTTTGGTTTTGATTCGATTGAGATACAATACATAATTTATTGATAGAACGATTAAGTACTTGACTGGATTTATCCATAGTGAACTCTCAATCGATTTACTTCACTGATTGTTTGTATGATGATGAATGTATTTACAACGATTATAGTAATATCGATATAAAAATGTACAAGTCACAGTTCGATAAATACTGAATCCCACATGAATACAAATCTCAATAACTTATTAACCGATGCATCGTTCAAATAAATATGAGCATTTCAAATATTTAGATCGCATACTCGTTTTAGTTTTCGATAGTAAAAATTTCATTGTATTCATGAACAATCCACAAAAGTATTTCATGTAATATGAAATATATTCTACTCCACTACATCTGCGAAATATATTCAATAACTGTGAAAAAGTATTGTGCATATTAGTATACTTATTTTATTTTGTTCTATACAGACTTCTCGGTCAATGTCTGATTTGATGGTATAAAAAGGCCACAAATTTACAACGAAAAATGAGAGACCAACTGTTTATCCGTGCGATGGGAATCCGTGTCAACAGTGATGACCCAGATGAACTAATTAAATGTAATTCACCAAAATGGTCTTGCAACAAGTGGGTTAGTCCTACTATGTGTGAAATAGTGGAAGGGGCATTAAACTCAATATCAGAACGAACATCGTCGGTGATATATTACAAATCTGATAAAAATAATGAATAATTCATCATTTCAATTAATTGTGATGTGAATAAATCTGGACGTAAATAACTTTGCATTTTCTCCATTCTATCATCGTTCTTCATCTATGCTAGCTTAATGAATACTGAAAAGACTGGAAGTAATCTTAAATTTCAACTTTTTGATTTGAATTGTCTCTCACATTAGTTGAATATTGAAGAACGAGATATATTACGTCTTGCCTGTGTAAAGAAGATTAGACTTATCATACTTGCGGTATTTTTAGCGATCTTCCTTCATATGAGTGCGATTACATTTGCGTCACTGTTTTCTCATATGGAAATATATATTGTTTGTTGCATACTGCGTCTAATAGTTGCGTTTGTTTCAAAATTTTTATTGCTCCATTCGTACGTGGAAGATGGAAATTTCATTTCCATGATTTCCATGGCAATAATACTATCATTGAATGTTGCTATAAACAATTGATGTTTTATTCGAACATGAAATATCGAAAAACATTTGACATTATTAACAAATATAAGATAACTAATGTCACGCCTCAATCATAGTAATTTCTAATTGACTGATAAGTCGGAAAGTTGAAAACACTTTTTTATTCTTTTTCCCTTTGAATATATTATGCATGTTTGTCTTTTACTAGTGATTTAAACATTTAATTATATTGTTCACTTCCCAAAGTTGATAGCATAGCAAATTCTTTAAGATAAACATCTATTTCAGGGAATTTGAACATGTGCATCGCCTCTTCAAATTCCAATTTGCTCACAGGTTTAATAATAAATCGGTCATTGTTATCAATATAACGAGAAAAATGCATCGCGGATTCTCTATGTCTATTGCAATCATTCCTGAATCGATTGACTCTTTCAATAACAGTATGGACTTTTGAATTAATGCATTACTTAGAGTGCTCAGAAATGTGCTTGTTGTAACTAACTGCGGAATGATCGCGTAAGTATTAAGAATATGATTGCAAGTAATATGTATATTTTCAACTGAGAATGTTTGACAACGAGAAATTATATCGATTCCCATGCACATCCATTATATTCGTCTGATGCTCTATTCTTAATAAATTAATAAGTACTCTTGAGTTACTGCAAATGATAACGAAATCCTAACATTACGTAATGGAAAGTAGTGTTTTAGTTGTACTACCTTAAAAATAACTTATTGATCAATATTAATTCATTTAATAATGCTTTTCAATTGTCGTTGTGAATTATACTCGAAATTCCTCATAAATTCATGAAAAAAATGTAATAATATAACCGTAACAGTTGACAGGAATACTCTTTGCAGTGGGCAAAACCATTTGAACTCCAGGAATTTGAGTTGATTGTATGAACAGCAAATTTTCAACCAAGTTTGCATGCACTGAATTCAATAATATGAAGATATTTCTAGTTATGGATTGGTGAAGGTATAGACTTTGGAGGAAACAGTTCATACTGTCATCATAAAACTATACATGCACAGAGCTATTTTCGTCGAACCATTCAATTGAAGCTTGCATAACTATCTTTCATTCCATCCAGGAAGAAGCGAATTAATCACAATATCCCCGAATAAGATTTGCCGCAGTATTGATTAAAATGAATGATTAAGATAGATGGGACTGAAGAACTAAAAGTTTGCGTCTATTACTAATTTTTTTTTCGAAATCTCAAATACATTTTATTTCAACAGTTAATGACAACATGTTGACAATGATAGAAAAAAAAGAGTGTTAACAACACTCGAATGTACAATGATGATACGATGAAAAGGGCCATCCTATTATTTTATGTAATAGAATCAAAGTAGAACATAATGTGATGACTTCAACTGCATTTTGAAGTCATTGCTGCATGTTATAACGTCATTATTTCTGTCCCGATTTCATTTTTTTGGTGTGAGTTAATATTCCCATCTGTATCCAGACGCAATTTTACGGCTAGTACTCTCTCCATGAGGGCGTTTTTCTCGCACCACTCCCGAGTCATGGAAATATCTGTGGAAATTTGGCTTTGTCTCTTCTTCATGTCTAGGCCCTTCATCACCATCTAATGACGGAATAGATCTCGTCTCGAAAAAGTTTGGGCTGAACGGTCTTCCTTTTGGATTCGAGTTGAAAAAATGTTCATAATTGTGATTATACTGTTGAGAGGGTCCGTAGCCAGAATGTCTATATTGAGGCGGCCAAGCATATCCGTATGGTTGCGCACCATATCCGTACTGAGGCCGATTATATCCGTATGGTTGCGCACCATATCCGTACTGAGGCCGATTATATCCGTATGGTTGCGCACCATATCCGTACTGACGCCGATTATATCCGTATGGTTGCACATCATATCCGTACTGAGGCTGATTATATCCATATGGTTGCGCACCATATCCGTACGATTGCGCACCATATCCGTACTGAGGCATTTGGTAGTTGTTGGGATATTGTCCCATAGCTGGTGTTTGTCTTTTTCGTCGTACGATGGAGGGTTGTTTTCTATGACTATATTCGGTTAAACTTTTGCTAGATGCACGAACATTGCTTCCTGAAATGAAAAAAGAAAATATATGTTTAACGAAAGTTGTTTCAGACCTATTAATGTAGAAGTATGTCAGCAAAATATTTTGTATTAAAAATTGGTTGTTACTGTTCTCGGTACTTTTATGAGGTAACTTCTATTTCAGATAGAACAAAACACCCCATATTTTGTCACATTCTACTTCTGTCATTGACACAACCCATGGGATTCCAATTCTCTTCATAGTGGGCTCATGCTCAAAGAAAAGAGATTTTATATCGGTTACATTATTAATTCAACAGTAATAACAATTGGAGCAAAATTCTTGATGCGTTATTTCATTTGAATGAATCGTCTTATTGTGAGATGGTTTCGATCTCTTTACTGGGTACGTCAATAAATATGGGAGGAAATTTCATTACAAAAAAAAAAAAATTAAATATATCCAAAATCAAAAAAAATTATTTCATTGTCCCGCATTTTGTTCCCCTTTTCAACGATTCACATAGATGCTATCGCCCAAACGGACATGACTCACCGATTGTAGTATCGGAATATTATCGATACCGAAAAGCACAGTCACCAACAACCAATCAATTCCATGTAACAGCCCCCCCCCCCCCCCCCCCCCCCCCCCCCCCCCCACCCGGCACCACTCC
>JAPYZF010000742.1:0-17551 GCA_030523045.1 Meteorus cinctellus
CATAAAACAAACAAAACCCTAACCTAATTTAATATCAACAACAAATTCTCATATAACCTCAAAACAAACTCTCCCAATATCCACTTTAATTTCAATCATCAATTTCACCACTTTCTCGTCATCCAAATCAAAAATTTCATACAACCAAATCTATAGAAAATCGTCTAAACTTTCTAACGCACCCCTTCAAAACCCTATTAAAAAATTCCACACCCCCTCAATGCCTATAAAACCAAATCAACAATCACACAAACTTTCCTTAATTTCTCTAATCTCAAAAAATAAAATTCTCAAACAAAATTTCCACAAAATTTCTATCTAAAATCTCTGCAACTTTCTCCTTCACATTCCCCTCTCTCTTTCTCTCTCAAAATATCTCTCTTTATTATTAATATTATGATTATTTTCTGTGAAATACCCAAAAGAGTATAGATAAAAGGGGCGAACATAACCTCTCTTAGCTCATATTCATTTTCGTCTACCAACTACCTCTTCATACCTATCAACCAAAAGGATCATTAGTCACTTTGTGCGGCGTCTCTGTGACGCGTTCAACAACATAAAAGGAGATATTGCGCGGCGACAACCTCTCTCTGTGTATATACATTCAAATTTCTTCTTTTCTTCCTCTTTCATTTCTTTCTCCTCTTTCTCCTCTTTCTTTTCTTTCACTATCGAAAACAACCGTGAAAAAAAAGGAAAAAAAATGAGAGAGGGGGTTGGTCAAGGTGTTTATGGTAATCTTCAACATCGTTAACAAACCACCATCGATGGTGGTCCATAAAAAAAAATGAATAATGACAAATTTTTTCCATTTTTTCTCTTCGTCATATCAAAAATGAGAAATTAAATATTTTATATTTAATATAAATAACTGTCAAAAGCATTCGGAGGGATGATAAATATAATTAATTATTGTTTAATATTATTAATCTTCCATTTGTCAATTAGTTCATTAATTATTTATCAATTTATTGCTATTAATTTGACTGTTTGGACTACGCAAAAGTGAGAAAAAAATTGTTCTTGTGTGTAAATCAGGGTGTAAAGGGTGTAAATAAGGGTTGTAGAGTATTGAAATGAGGATAATGCGAAAGAGAAAGCGAAAATGAATATAAAAAGAGTTTTTCTGACTCTGTACGATAATTAATCACTGAGATATTGTTGAAACAAAAAAAAAAAAAGAAAAATTCATAAATAAAACGACAAATAAGTGAAAATATTAAAATAAAAATTCGAATTCATAAAAAACGAAGTGAAATTCGATAATTGAATACGAATAAAAACTCCCTCTTGATATTATTACCATCCTGATGATAAATAACAGAAAACCAAGAAAAACTGCATTATCGACTGTGGACAACCCCAATAATTTTTATTGTGATTTAAGATCAGTCGGTAACTCAAATGGTAAATTGATATATGTTCAATCCTTTACCACTCGAGGGTAAAAGTATTATCATTAAATCTCCACTACTTTATCACAAAATCACAGTTTCCACATTAAAATAACGAAAAAAAATAATCCTCAACACATTTTTAAATATCAAAAATTAATAAATTTCACAACTACATCGAACAAATGTACGAAAAAAGAATTAAACAATAAATCAGAACATAGAACATAGAACAGTTGTATTGAGAAATATGAGACAAATAATAATCACGAATATCAATCAATTGATTCAAGTGAACAAACACAAAATTAACCTAAAAATAATGCAAAATTGACAAAACTCATCAAAAATAAAACGTATCACGATAAAAAATCCATCTACCAATCATTTTATATCCAAATTGTGTTACAATAACTCAAAAGAACAAGGAAAGTACGATAAAATGAAGCAAAAACCCAATCAGAACAAAAAAAAAAACAATTCCCAAATGCTAAAATAAATATTAAATAAATCAATTTCTCTTTCATTTCAATAATTTCCAGTAAAACTAACTCATAAAACGTTACACACACACACACACACACATATATATATATATATATATAAATATATAATTGCGCATAACGTAATAATGGAATATTACCACACAATCACAAAATTAATTTTTCATTATATCAACTTAATGGATAAAATACCACAAGAAAGATACAAGAAAAAAAAAACCGATAATAATAATAATGATAATGATAATAACAGAGAACTGAAAATTTCTTTATCATCATGATTATTATGATTATTATGATTATTTATTTTATTTCACATCCTTTTCGCATTAATTTAGCAATTATTAATTCACATTTGATATCATATTTACATCATGTTGCATAAAATGACGCAATATCATCACAAACGTGAAAAAAAACTGAAGAAATTCAAATTTTCAAAAAATAAAAAACAAGAATAATAATAATAATAATAAATATTTGAATTTTTGCATTTTTTTGTCTTTTTGTTTGTTATTAATTAATTGTTACACTCACAGTTGTATAAATCCGGCTCTCATACATTTTCATATAATCCCAATTGAAATTCATGTCCGTTAAAAAACCGTTAGAAAAAAAAAAAAAATAAAAAGTTTCTCTTCTTCTTTTGTTTATTGTTAAATCTACATAACCAATTGTAGATAAATAATAATTATTAATTCAACAATTTAATAACTTTGTCAAACACTTTATCGTCAATTTCTATTTTTCAACATTAAAAATCGAATAAATCGAATGAATCGAATAAATCGAATAAATTGAATGAATAACAGAAGAACACGTGAAAAGACGTGCAAATAACAAAAAAATAAAACAAAAGAAGCAGAAAAAAAAAACTTCCCTCCTCCACACGAAGAAAACACAAAAACACAGAGAAAACGTGAGATGAAATAGAAAAATAAACGAAAACAAAAATGGCGTTAATAAGAATTATGGAATAAAAATAATTTTGTGCACGTCTGAACACGTTTCATATCCACACATATACACATATACACACATATATATATATATATATATAGAAGAAGGAAAGAATATTTAATAAATACACTTTGTTAATGCGCGTGTTCCAATTGAATGTGTACTTATGTCTGAGTAGACACTGGTAAAATCTACTGCAACACGTCAAAGAAGATCAGCGCCACGACGATATCACAATTGTATAAAAGACAAGAATTTATATAAACATATGTGTGTGTATAAGAATGAATAAAAACGAGTAGATATCACAATCACAAATATGACTCAATAAGAAGAAGAAAAAAAAAATATAATAGAAAAAAATGGGAAGAAGAAATGGAGATAAAAATGGAAGAACAGAGAAAAAAAACATTTTTCTAACTGAAATTTTGAAAAATATGAATATTCGTTAATTATTTTTTTGTTTTAATGTGTAAATGATAATTTCGTTGTTATTATTATTATCAAATTGATAAGAATTGTATTTATAGAATAATTGTTGAATTGAGAATTGGAGGTTATGAGAGGTAGAGGGAAAAAAAATGAGATAAATTAGAAAAATTGAAAGAAAATTATTGGTTATTATAAAAAATGTGAATTGTTGTTAAGTATTGTTGCATAATCGTGTCTCTGCACGTGTATCACGCAAATGGTTGAGTAATTATTAGTGTGTTGTGATAGAACGATGGAAAAAAAAAAAAAAGATTTTTTTATCGTAAGAAATAGAGTGGAAAATTCATTTGAATTATTTTCTCATTTTCTTCATTTACTAGAGTAACATAAGAGGAAAATATTTGTAATGACAATGAATTTGTACATCAAGAACTGCCCCAAACAATTAAAATTTAACGGAATTTGAATATTTTCGAATTTCTCTCTTTTTTTTCGTCACCTCTTCTCACACCATTTATGTATAAATTACAAAGCAATTGAACAAACATTTATGTGTGATATAGAAAATGCGTTCAAACTGATAACGAAAGAATCGAAAAAAATAAAAAACATAAATTGATAAGAAAATATTTTTCTAAGATCCCTTTTTTATCTACTATCGATAAAGTAAATGTTACGAGAAAAACAATTATGATAACACTGTTAAATTGTATGAATAAACTTGTCTGTTATAAAAGCCAACATTAAACAAAAAAAAAAAGAAAAGAATCAACAAAAAAAAAAAAAAAGAAGAAATCTTCTAAAATCTTTAAAATAATGAAAAATTTCACTGTTTAATTTTTTTTGCGTTTATTATTTTTGTATTATTTTTCTTCGTTCTCTGTTAGTATTTTTAAACGTCTTTGAAATAATTTCAAGGTAAAACTGTATTGAGATGTGCAAAAAATGTTTTTCCATCATATTAGATATATATCATAGACCTTGATGTGTTTAAATTTGCGCGCCACAAAGTTGAGAAGGTTATCAGTCTATTGCACCCAAATCGTTTACACATAAAGTAAAAGTTATTTTTATAATACAACTCACACAGACACAGAATTATCTACACACATTCAACCTTCCAACTGTTTTTTTCAACATTTTTTTCGCATTTATTCATTTTGCTCTCACTGAAAACAAAGAAAATAAATTCACCCAATTTGTCCAATAAACAAATTAAATAAACAATTAAATGAACAATTAAATAAACAGAATGAAAAATAATATAAGGAATAAAAAACATACCTAAAACACACGAAAAAACCAACAAAATTTGTAATCAGATTAACAAATTAACCTCAAAATTTTTCCATTCAACAAGTTAACCAACAAAATAGACAAAAAAACTAGAAAAAAACCGTTAATAATATTAAAAAAATGAAATTACATCATCAGGAACAAACACTGATATCATTCGTGGATATTTTTTTTTCTTTCTCGCCATAATTCGAATGTTTGTTAATAGAAAAAATCAGAATTAAGAATTTCAATTTAATAAAAAAGAAAGTATGAAAATAAAAGAATATTAAATGATAATTGAACACACACACGAAGACACAACGGTAGACACATCAATACTGAATGCAGTCACTGAGCCCTGAACAATTTTCAAACAATCAAAGTTGAATATTCAAATTGTTTTCTCCAACGGTTTTTTTCCTTCTTTTTGTTCTCTTCTACTTTATTTCCATTTATTCTTTTTTTTTCACCTCAAGTATGGTCAATAAGGGTCATGTGAGCGAGGTTATGATTAACATACTGTTCTAATATGGTGATGAATGTAAATTTATGATCGACAATGATAAATAATAAATATTCCAACCGACATGATGTCGTCATATGGGCAGGTCAATTGAATTATAAATAAAAATGAATTTGTGGATGGCGTGAACGATATCATGAAAAATTCTCGATGAATTTTCTTCGATAAAAATTCATTCGATTTAAAATCGCATTTTCTATCGTCTAAACTATAATGAATGCATTGAAGAGAAAATTCGAATTTTTATTCTCCAGCAAAGACAATCGAAATTAATTGATGATAAATAATTCATTTTTTTTTTCACATATTGTTATATTATTGTTCAATTGAAATGAACAAATGATTTTAGTTCCTACTATAGAGAAAATGTTTCTGAAGATGATTATATTTTTATTTTTCATGTAACATTAATAGAAAACGAGAAATCATTATCGCCGTGTGAAAGATTTCAATGAAGTGATGAATAACCTCCATAAACAGAAATATAAAACAAGAAATAAAGAAAAAAAATGAACTAAATCTTCAAATCAATTTCACCAAGTAAAATAACTATCGCCAAATGCGTTCAAGTACGTTGCAACGTTCACTAACACTATAAATAGAGGTGACACGATAAGCAAAAAGAAAAAATACTCCAACAAAATAAATAAAAGTAAAGAAGAAAAAAACATTACGAGGTCGTGTCCTAAAAAAAAATTCGCCATTTATTTTTCTTCATTCATTTTTCTATTTTTCTCTTCGAAAAATTTATCCAACAATCATTCCTCTTTTGTTTAAACAAATAAGAACTAAATGAATAATGAGAATTATCAGAATTATCAGAATAAAAATCCCCCGAAATGAAATCACAAAATTGTACAAAAGTTTTTATAGTTTTTCTTTTCCGTTTCTTTTGTTTAAACAATTATTATGTCTACAATTGACTTTATTAATTGTTGGGTGAATGAATGCAACAGTTAATACGTAAAAAAAAATATGAATTACCATCGCAACGCAATTGAAGAATAAATTGAGATGATAAAAATATTTAAAGACAAAGGAAATTGAACGTGTCGTAACTTGCACAGACCTGCCACGTGTTTATACAAATTCTCTTGCGTTATTTATTCCACATTGTCTTTGTGATTGGAAATAAAAATTATTTTAAATTTAACACATCGCATTAAACAAAAAGGCAAAGTGCCAATGCCAAGGCGAAATAAAAATAATAAAAGAGGTTAGAAAAATAATGAAAATATAGAGAAAACTTTTTTTCAACCATCCTTATTTTCCTTGCAGTTTTAATCGATTTTTATCTATTTAAAATATCGGAAATAATCAAACGTGATATTAATTCGATTCTGCAGACGATTCTCGACAATAATTTGAAAGAATCAGCCCAATAGAGTAATTAGAAAAAAAGTTATTAACAAATGAATTCTATGTAAAAAAATTCCAATTTAACCTAACCTAAAAACAAATGATTCAAACATTTCCCCTCAACTAAATCCAATTCTTTTACTGAATTTTTTTAAACAATTGAATTATTATATAAACAATCGCATTCCCTTCTTAAATTTTCCATTTTCAACTCTACAAAAATAAAATTTCAATTTCAACTAAAAAAAAAATTCACCAAATAATTCTCTGTTGATAAAAAAAGTTTTCAAATTTATTTTGTTCATAACTTTTGTTCTCAATTCCCATTTTCAACTGATCTAAAAAAATTATCATCAAGCAGAATTCAACATGAACAATAAAACACCATGAAAAGAAAAAAACTCCAACAAAATTCCAACCTCAAATAAAATAAATCGAAAGAATCATCAATCACAAATGAGAGCACAGATGTTGGCTCGCCATTTCATTTTCGCTCAAACAATTTTTTTATTCCTTTCATTCTCTTCTTCTTCTTCTTCTTCTTCTTCTTCTTCTTTTATCCCACCCCAACAATTCGTTAACATAAAAATGAATTTATATTTATAAAATCGAGGCCAATTGCATTCGCAAATGAACCGAAAAGTTCACATTTGTATCAACAAATTGAAACGCAAAAAAATGTAACAAAATTTCTCCTCAAATTCAAATTCAATTTACATAACCTCAAAATAAATAAAGAAAAGAAAGAAAAAATACTTCTAAAAATAGAATTCTTACGACACAACAACCGCCATTAATGGAAAGTACAAGAATTTCAATGATTTCAAAAGACTTTCAATTAATTAATCAACAAGAAAAATAACAAAACGAATTAAAATGAATAAATCTGTGCAAATATATTGACCCACATTAACCACAATATGAATGAAAAGGTCATGAGTCAATCGCGACTATTGAAATCACAAAAACGAAAGAAAAAACAAAATAGAAATTGTCGATAAAACGACAAAAAAATAATCCAAAGTCTCTGAATAATTAAACGTCGAATGTGAAGAGAATAAAACAAGAAAAAAAAGCAACGAGAAATGTTGGACTTTGTCTCTATCCAAGAGGACAAATTGAACGTAAGAAAGTGAATATTTTTATTGTAAATTTTGTTTATTCCACTGTAAAAATGTCATGAAGGACATTAATAATAAGTACAAGGTCGTAGTACTGTAAAAGAGAATTTTAATAAAATAATAAAGAAAAAATGGTGAAAATTTGAATTGAAAAAATGAAATTTTCTCAATTTTTCTGCGTAATTATTAAATTTGTTTACAAATCTATAAATATTCTTCATAGAATGTAAATAAAAACTTTGATTTGTTGCCAAAAGTAAAGAAATTTCGTTTAAATTTGAATTTTTAATTTTAAAAAGGTGAAATAACGGTTTTTCTGGTTTATTCAAAACTAGTCTTGATTTTTTGTACTGGCGTGATCAATAACTCACTGTAAACTCCACCAAAATCAAAAAATCAATCAAATTATTAATCAACACAAATTAAGCTTTCGTCGGAACTAAAATCATCAACGCATCAAATTCCTAACAAAAATATTCACTACATCAATCTCAATAACAAATTTCTCGTCAATATAACCTCCAATTTTACCAACAAATTCAACAAAAATCCACAATTTTCCCCCAATTCTTCACAATATCAACAAATTTCTAACATTATTCATCATCTAATCACCCTAATAATCAAACTCATCACAACCAACAACCAAAAAAGAACACAACAAACCCAACAAAAAGTTTCCTAACCTTAAAAAATCGCTAAAATGCTAAAAATAACCTAAAAAATGCCCTCAAAAATCCCTCCATCAACATAACCTTCACTATAAAACATCCTCAATCAACGAATGAAAAACAAAATAAAAAATCTAAAATACCTCTTGAGTCAATTCATCAGTTCGCACTGGTAAATCTGTTTGTGAATCACTTGGTGGATCAGGCGATGTAACATTTCCTCTTAAATCACTTGAATCACCAATACTTGGTCCAGCAACAGCTGAATCTTTTCCACCACTATCATCAATATTCAATAAATAAGCATGAATATTATTCTGAGGTGAATTCATTCTATTATAACGTCCAAGTGAATTCAATTCCTCAAACAAATCCCTTTCATAATTCAACAACATCGAATCAGGATTTTTAGGATGAATATAAAACGAACGATGAACAGCAATTGTATGTGAATCTGTATGCCAACCAGATCCATTATTCATATCCAATAAACCAACACCAATTCTTTGTATATCAAGACCAAGATATGATTCAGGATCAACTCTCAATAATGATAGCAACAATGCAAGTTGCAGCAACTCTTCACGATACAATTTCTTCAATCCCAACATTTTGTTATCTTTTATCTTCAATTTTTTAATCCTTTCAATTTATTTATCTTCTTATTATTATCACAGACGAATTTCCAATTGCATTTGATTAAATAATTTAATAATTTCTCTTCTTATTTTCACGTCACAAAGGATCAGCTTTGATATTAAGTACAAAAAGAAGATCCATCATTTTCATCATCGATTTCATCTGATTTTCATTCTGTTTTGTTTCAACAATTCTTTTCTGCTTTCAATTCAATTAATTCTTCAGTTTCCTTCGCTTTTTATCGTTTAATAATTCATAATTAACGTCGCGATTGTACATTGAATTGATTAATTAATAAAGTTTTCATTTGGATGATGCAACAAATTGTGAACTTTTGTTAAGACAATTTGAAAGAAAATTGTTGGGTAATTAAATGTATTTTTTTTTTGAGGTTATTATTGGAGACAAATTATTTATGATGATGTTGCTCCAATGACTTGGACCGACTGATCGTTCATAACGTTCTGCGGTCGAGTTTTCTAAACTTTAAATTGTAGGTCAGTTACAGTTTCCAAGTTTGGATGCATAAAAATAACCTCAAAATACATTCGGATACATTTTGATGATACAAAATGGAATTAATCAAATAAATTTGTGATAATATAATAATCAACAGTCAAATTACACTTTGGAGTTATTTTAGAGTTTAATTAATCGATTATTTATCGATTTATATCATTGATAAGACGCCATTTTGTGTATAAATCATCAATTAATGAACGCACGAACACATAAATCCAATTTTAGTATTCACTTTTGGGGAAAATTGTTCATTTTTTGTAACAGTTCATCACTAATTACACTTTAACGTACATAAACACTAACACAAACACTGAAAATTGTTTTTTTTTGTCTATCGCAATTACCATAACCTCAAAAAATGGATAATTAAACGTTTGATTTGATATTTGTTAATAAATTTATAGAAATTTAACAGCAAATTGAATGAATAAAAGTTATTTCAACAATTATTCTGTGTATTTATGTTGTTTTCACATATACACACGTAAATCGCCATTTTGGATAAGTTTTGTCGTGTGTATGTATGTGTGATATACATGGAAAGGTGGCAGTGAATAAGTATTTGTGATGTTATTTGTAATTGTGAATTATTATTGAATATATTTCGAGTATTTATTTATGTGCAGTTTGTGTTTTTTCTATGTCTACTTTTTTGAGGTTATGTTTCGATTATTTCGATACGCAGCAAATTGTTCACAGTCAAGTGGATGACTATTGAAGTTTTGATGTGTGAGGTAAAAAAGAATATTGAGAGTGTGATTTAATATCTGTGTGACTCAGCAGTGTCGCATTGGCAACGTTGGAATGATTGGATGATCATTATTTTACGAGGTGTATTGTGATTGGTCAGTCGTGAACCTTGTCCCGGTATCGCGCGTGGCGGGAAGTTTGATTTGGTTTTTTTTTGGTTAGAGTTGTTCGTTGAACTGTTGATGTCAAAGTCATTTTTTTTTACAGAGTTTTTTTTTCCTCGTGTATGAATATGAATGATTGAACGATATCGCATCGTTTAGAGGTTATATAGAGGTTTTTTTGCTGTTATTATTGTTTATTTGTATAATTTTGTATTGATAAAAGAGAATTTACTAGAGAATGAAAACGTTTTGTTAATACGAATTTTCGTATCTTCATTTTCATGAGAATAAAAATAGAATTTTCAAATGGATCAATTTGATTTTAGTTCTTGCGTTAGAGAATTCGATTGCAAATCGAAATATTATTTTTAGATTACAATCGATCGGTAAATTATCGAGAAATTTAAACCGCCACTTTGAAAAATATAACCATGAATAAATACTGCGAAATTGGCATCATCATAAATCCAATTTCTTCCACCATTTTCATATTGAAAATAAATACCTAAGAATTCCTTCTACGAAAATCTCAATATATGCATTGGAAACTTCAAACGATTCTCTATCGATTTTATCCGAACAATTTTTCGATAAAACCACCAGCAAACCCAGAAAAAATTCCAAAAAAAATAATAACGAATCTTCTATAACAGTACACGAAACAGGTTTGAATCTGTTTCAACTTGTCAATCTATCTTATTTTACAACTAATCGAAATGCGAATGGAATAAATGAAAAAAAACGAATAAAAACGAAGACTTTTCTACAGAATAAATAATAAAAAAGATGAATAATCAATCTCAAGTACATACATTTTCTGCTTTGATACTTTTCTCATCATATCACGTCATATAATTTCTGTTTTTACCGACAATTATCATCACGTACAAAATGTTTACCATTCCTAATCACAAAATCAACTCCAGATAATGTTCATCATGAGATATTTATCTATTTCTTCAAACAAGATCTTTATCACGAGATTCACATCATTTCCACAAAGATAACAAAATAAATTCATTAAGCAACTCCAAGCCAACATTTTCACTAAATCCTAACCAATAAAAATAAAATTCAACGAATATTATTCTCAAGCAATCAACCTAATCATAAAAATTAATCCCATCAATTTCCTCAACAAAACCTCAACAACGCAATTGATAATAAAAATAAAAACGTTAGAAAAAAGCCTCAATAAATTATTCATCAAATTTAAATAAAATTCTAACAAATCAACTTCACATCTAACCAACAAATAAATCATTATAAATTAATTCTTCTTTCATACAAAATCAGTTATTAAACAAACACGTCCAAACCTGTTGAAATGTATTAAAGTACTACGTCAGCGCAATGACGTCATAAGAATAAAAATCAAAGATTTTTTTTTACGGTGATATCATTTTTCCACAGAATAAAAATCTTTTTAAAAATATTTCAAATATATTATTGTACTCACCTCAAATGATTTAATTGTCCTCAAATTCAATTTATCAAATGAATTTGGTGATAATGACCTCATTCTTGGTAAATCCTCCATAATTTATTTAATTGTATGTAATTAAATATTTTCCCTTGCACTTTTTTTTTAAGATTTTCACGTGTCCTTTCACGTTAGATCACGACAATGCTTTTAGTTTTCTTCTTTTCAATAATTTCTTATCGCATTATTACACACACAGACACCATAAATGTCGTCAAAGTCACACTTATATTAATAAAATACGATTAAGATCTCATGTGTGTTTGTGTATGTTGATATACATTTTATAAATATGGTCTACGACGAAAAAATGCGATGTTTGTAAAACGATTCTGATAAAATCTGAAAAAAAAATGAAAATTCGAATTTTTTTTGTGTTTAACTGATTTTAATTCGTTTCATTTTGAGGTTAGAATTGTTACTTACTCATTCGAAAGAATTTTGTAGATATATCAACACTTTTTGTTTCAGTGAATTATCAGTACTAATTGAGTGAAATTGTTATGTTGTGTACTGATGAGTGGAATTTTTTTTTTCTGTGCCGCATCAGCTCATGTAGAAATATCACGTGATTTCATTGGCGCCAATAGGTTCGATTTGAATGTGAAATCGTACGTTTTTCACGTTTTTACTGCGCATGCGTTATGACGTTGATTTTTGTATTAGTTTTGAGAGGGAGAGAGAGAGGGCGATGGTGAATTGTCTTGTGAGTGAGTAGGATGAAGATAGGGAAATAATTAAACTAGTCAAATGAGCAACTGAAAAATGGAAATAAATGAATGGGAAAAATAAGAAATTTGTTTTTGGTTATTGAAATTTTATTATTGTTGGTATTCATAACCTCAAATCAATGTGATTATTGATATAAATTGATAATTGAAATGTGATGATCAATTTTTTGGATGGTTATTGATTTATGTTTGAATACATAACCTTGAAATCACGATTTCTGTTTTATCGATGAGATATATGAATTTATAGACAGAGAAAAGTGTATTTCATTGTAGATGGATACGACAAAGTTGAGAAATAAGTACAATCGTCATAAGAACAACTGAACAAATGTACAAATAAAATCACGAACTTATTTTGATTATCGAAACTCGATAATCGAGGGCATACATAACCTCTAAGAAAATATGATTATTCACTAAAATCAATAATTGAAATTCGAGAATTATTTTTTTGTCGATTATTATCAATTCTTCATGCGATTATAACCTCAAAATTACCCTTTCTGTCTTACCGACAAGACCAATTAATTCAAGCAAAAATTTCTCTTTTCAGTTGGAGAATTGAAGTCAATTGGAACCATAACGAATAAAAATGTTGAATGATATAGAAACTGATGACGAACGCAAAGACCATGATGAGTATCAATATCTCAATTTAGTTCAACAAATAATATTAAAAGGTGCAAAGAAAAATGACCGAACCAGCGTTGGAACTCGCGCAATTTTCGGCCCACAAATGCGATTTGATTTACGCAATGGTAAAAGCAACAAAATAAATAAATAATTCCAACAATAACTTCAAATAAACCTTCTAATTTAATTATATTAATCAATTAATCCAAATTCACGTTCAATTTTAGATACATTTCCATTATTAACCACAAAAAAAGTCAATTGGAAAGCTGTAGTTGAAGAATTGTTGTGGTTTATCAGCGGATCGACAAATTCTCATGATTTATCATCCAAAGGCGTAAAAATTTGGGATGCGAATAGTTCACGTGAATATTTGGACAAATATGGATTCAAAGATAGAAAAGAAGGTGATTTAGGACCAGTTTATGGATTCCAATGGCGACATTGTGGTGCTGAATATACAGACATGAATGCTGATTACACTGGAAAAGGTTAAAAAATGAAATTTCGATTATTAGAACAGCCGTTATTTTTATATTTAAACCTTTATTATATTCTTTGTATCATTTTGATTCAAATTTAGGTGTTGATCAACTAAAAGATGTGATAGATAAACTAAGAAATAATCCTGATGATCGTCGAATAATAATTTGCGCATGGAATCCAATTGATATTCCAAAAATGGCTCTACCACCGTGCCATTGTCTTGTACAATTTTTTGTCAGCGATGGTGAATTATCGTGTCATTTATATCAACGTAGTGCTGATATGGGTCTTGGTGTACCATTCAATATCGCATCTTATTCATTATTGACCTATATGTTGGCACACATTACTAATTTGAAGGTTAGTCATGTTGATAATGAACGATAACCTACATTTAGGAATTTTAGTTAATCTACAATTTGGATAAGAGCTGGCTGGACTATTTTCAACAATTCTAATGATCGGAAATTAATCGTCCGATATTTTTTTTAGTCCCCATACGCTTGGCTATCGTTGGAACTAGAATCATCATTATAGAGTAGAAAGGGAACGAATTATTAGCCATTGAATTGATGATGTTTGATGATTATTTATCATTCATTTTTCTGTTGTAGTTTTGGTTGGTATTAGAAAAATTGATTGGAGTATGAGGAATATTTTGATGATTTTAGTTCCTGAGATGGTCAACGTCGAGCTGATTCTGATGAACTTTAGATGATGAGTGTGGGACTAACAGAAGCTTTGAAAAATGTTTGGCCAACTCGTGTAAACAATTCCCTTTTGGATAGAAAGTGAAAAACGATTTTGTTTTTCTTTGTTTCAAAGTTTTCTTTAATATTTTTCAGCCTGGCGAATTTGTGCACACAATGGGTGACTGTCATGTCTATTTGAATCATATTGAGCCATTGAATCGTCAATGTAAATTAAAGCCAAAGACATTTCCAAAGTTGAAAATCGTTCGTCAAGTGGAAGAAATTGACGATTTTACAGCAGACGATTTTGAATTAATTGGCTATGAATCTCATCCAAGGATACCAATGACCATGGCAGTTTAAATAATTATCAAATCATTAATTACATAAAGTATTCACAAACAGCAAAGAGAATTAAAAGAAAAATGAATATAAAATGCATTAAAGTTGAACACAAAGAAATAAATTCAGTATTACAAATATTCCAAAAGATTCAATGTGAAATAATGAAAATAGAACTGAAATAAAACTAAATAACTTTTGTAAAACAGTTTTATATGTTTGTAATTAAAGAAAAAATGAATTGAAATGGTTTAATGTTGTCTAATATTTATGAATTCATCCAAGAAAGAAGTTTGGAATGAAATGATAAGAGCAAATTTGATTATCCAAACAATTCTTTATCCCATTTATGATTTTAGCAACTACAAATTAATTTTAATTTCTACTTTTACATTGAATTCGATACATAACCTAATTTTATTCAAATTGTAGCATTCATTCCTGCACGATTGAAAATAACGCTCAAATGAGAATGAATTCAAATAAAAACGATCAATTATTTTACCTTGAGTTCTTTTATTTATTTATAATTAACATTTCATCACTACTTTTATTTTTTCATCTTCTCATTAATATTCTTTCATTTATTTATCCATTTATTCATTCATATTTCTGTGTATATATATTTGCATATTTTTTTTTTCTCTTTCCTATTTCCATTTTCTGTTCTATTATTTATCATTTTATTATTAAAATAGAGAAGTGTTCAATTGCAATTTTTGAAAAATATTTTAGTTTTACATTTTTTTTCCCCATTTTTCACATTCTCAATTCATTTTTTTTCCATTTTTTTCAACATTTTTCTCGTCAATAGACTTCGCACTGAACAATTCAAAAATAATAACAAAAAAAAAAGACAAATTATTGCAATAAAGCTTCGCAAAAAAACAAAAATTTGTAATTTACATTCAACTTCTCTGTAAAATCATCAAAAAAAATCCATTGCATCAAAATAAAAGTAAAAATTTGACGCTTTTCAATATTGTAAGACAATTTTTATCCCAATTTGAGGTTAACTTTATCCCTTTTCGCGGTTTTCTTTTCTTTATGTTTTATTTTTTAGGTTAAAAAAAATGTTACGGTGAGGGCTAGCACATTTGGACATCATTATTGGATTGTGATGTACTTAATTGATGTAATTGTTGTGTAACTGCTAATGTACCAGTTTCACTTACAGTGACAATAATCCAAATAATATCACCAAAATATGATCCAGTTGATGTCATCATTTGCCATTGACTTTCATAAACTCCTAATTCATTAGGACTTGTTAATATTACGCTCAATTCAGTTGTTTCATTTGGTGCTAATGCTGGTACTTGAATTCTTGTACATTCACACATTATAACACCACCAGTACGTTGTAGACAAATTCCATTAGGCCATTGTTCATTACCAGAATTCATAACCCGCCATGATTTTGAAAATTTTGTATTTGGTGATACTGATTCACCTTCACCAATTGTACTATCACACAATAATGTCATACATGGCAATTTATATGGTGATTCAAAATCAAAATAACTGCAAATTGCTGCTTGTAGATTCCTGTAAAAAATAAATTTAACCAAATTAACCTCAAATTTATCCATTTAAATTAGTATTTTTGGCTTTGTTCCAAGTAAATAAGAGGTTATGTTGTTTAATTAATAAACTTTAGTGTTTTATGATGAAAAAATGAGTTAATTGATGTTAATTTGAGATGTTTTTGATGATGGAATAGTCTGAAGTTGCTCCGAATGAAATAATAGATGGAATATAGAAATAATTGAGGTTATGTTTCAAATTTATCAATTAATACCTGCGTTAATTCAAACGAAACAATTAAAAATAGTGATAAAGACAAATAGCTGGAAAATTCTTGGAATAAAATATAAAAGTGAGGTTATCTTTCTTTATTTTGGTCTCATATCCAACCAAAATTAACCTCCAAAATTGCTATAACCTAAAAAATAGTCTATAAAACCGATGAATAAATGAAAACTATTGATCTAATTGAAGAAAGTAACTCAATTATGATGTGAAATGATAAAATTAAACATCTCAAATTTTTATTTATTGTTTTAAATGTTTTTTACCAGTTGTTCATGTCCAAAAAAAAGATGGCGGTCGCCTCGTTCAATTGGCTACCAGCCAATAACCTCTGTAATTGCTTCACCAAATCATCCTTATCTGTTGTTCCCATACAACTGAATTGTTGAAGTAAATTTTGATCATCAAAATCATTGTCGACGTCCATCGTCGTTGATTTTCCGTATTATTTATCGTTTAATTTGTGAACAAAAGTTTGGTTATGTTCGACAATTCGTGTGTATTTGTTAATATACGTTCTCTGTATGATTTTTTTTCTCATTGGCGATCACTCGACTTTGAAAAACATATATAATACATGTATATATATATGTGTATATATATATCTGCATATATATACAAAAATGTGTACACACAACTGTGACCCAATACGAGCTCTTTTTAATTTTACTCCGCCATTAAGCGGGAAATACAAAAGAGTAAAAAAAACAAAAGGAAAGAAAAAATTGAGAATGCGATAGTAGAAATGATATTACATGAGATGCAATTGTGATATAAACGTGAATGTACCTGTACCGTTTGTCTTGTTCGTGTAATTTCAACCATGACAGAGATATCTCGTGTGTTTGTGTCGTGGATGGCAATTGCCTACGGATTTTGTGATGATTTCTTGCAAGTTTGGAATGTTGTGGAAAATGAATGCTTGTAATAGAATTGGCGCCAAATATGAATATTTCTTGATAGAGATTGTTGCAACGGAAAATTGCACACGGAATTACTTTTTTAGAATTTACAATGGGGATCCGGACATGAGAAGCTAAGGGCAGAGGGCAGCAAAAGCGTTAGACCCGAAACCCGGCATATTTTGAAAGCAGATTCAAAAGTACAATG
>JAPYZF010000743.1:0-17402 GCA_030523045.1 Meteorus cinctellus
CATTGTACTTTTGAATCTGCTTTCAAAATATGCCGGGTTTCGGGTCTAACGCTTTTGCTGCCCTCTGCCCTTAGCTTCTCATGTCCGGATCCCCATTATTTGTCTACGGATATATAAGGAGTCAAGTCAAGATTTATTCGACAGAGGTGTGTTGTTGCACTCCGTGTTGGATAAATCAGAGGTGTTTTCATGTTTAGCGGCAACCCTACGCTTTTTCTAGATTGTTACAAATAAAACGAATCACATACAAACATCGAGAATTTGAGAACAATTCCTCAAAAATTTTAAACAATTAATTAACATTGCTACTGAAACACAATCGGTCGAAATTTATTCGAATTGAGTAGTCCATATATGAGATGCTAACTTGATTCACGTATTATTGTATGCTGCATTCATAACAATGCTTGCGAAATTGCTCAAAACACTTATTTTTCGAGATACTTCACGTTCCATCTATTTTTGATCTCGCATACAAGAATCCAAAGCACTGTTATCCGATGTTTTTTATGTAAGAGGGTAAAAAACATATTCGAGCAATAATTTCATCTTTATTTCGCATGTAAGATCATTGAATTCCGAAACAGCAAAGGTCAACACCATTCTGGGATTTATCAACCTTGATTGTTACGTTAATTTTATTTCTGTTTTGATTGTAATCGAATAACAAGTTTGTAATGGGACCTTGATCTTTTCTCTGCCATTTGTGTCGCGTTTTGGCCGCGTGAAAGTTGCATTGGAATAATAGGTAAACATTAGTTTTCACAATCGTACAGTTGGAACATAATCATGTCAACAAGTTTTTTAGAAATATGGAATTATCATCTGTCGTGAAACGTGGAGAATTTCAACTACTGCATTTACTGCGCCAACGAGAAAATTATGTAAGTGTATATAATTGTCATATTCTTCAGTCCAATGTTCCTGTAATTTCACTGGTTATGATATATCTCGAATAATAATGAATGCAAGCTATTTAAGGGGGTGTCATAAATTGATTACGCACGTAGTGCTCTATCAAAATTTTTATTTCGATCTGTAAATTAGTCCGGGTAGGCAATATGCAATATCTCCGAATTTCTATTTCTTACTATCAGGCATCTACCAAATGATGAATTTGAATCAGCAAATAAGGTAGTATCATCAGTTCTTTTCTCGTGGTAAAGCTAACTGTGACTGCAAGAGCGAATTATTTGGATACAAAATGTTTAATTGACCCAAAATGAACAATACTGAGCGGTGATGTCAATGAATGTTGAAGAATACTTAGTTTTTATGTACAATGAATAGAACAAAAAAGCCGCAGTTCCGAAATTAATGAAAATTTGCAAATCAGGAATATTTTTTATTTTAGGAATCTCCCGCCCGGGCTCTACCTCACAAATTGCTGGTCACAGACACGTTTATTTCACGGTTAGGCTTGGAAAAAGAATTGGATGGGCATAAAGGATGTGTTAATTGTTTAGAATGGGGTGAATCTGGCCGGTCAGTACCAATATATATAGGAATTAAAAAAATTAATCAAAAATAACACGCAGAATTCGATAACTATGTTAAAAATGTTTCAGAACACTTGCATCTGCGTCTGATGATATGCATTTAATACTTTGGGACCCATTTCTTTATGAAAAGAAATTGACATTCCATACTGGTCACAATGGCAATGTTTTTTCTGTGAAGGTGTGATCTCTTATCTCAATCATTCCCCCATATTCAGTCGTTTATTGATGACACTATACTGCCTTCTAGTTTTTACCAAAGTCGGATGAAAGACTAGTAATCACGGGTGCGGGCGATAGCGGCGTTAGAATCCATGATGTATCATTACCAGAAACAATTCTCGTGTGTAATTGTCACACAAACCGAGTGAAGCGTATTGCGACAGTTGATACGATGCCGTTCATATTTTGGAGTGCCGCTGAGGATGGGCTCATTCTTCAGTATGATATTCGCACTCGCCACGACTGTAAATCAAACGATCGTCGCAATGTATTGGTAGACCTTGTTAATCATGCTGGAAGAAGAGCCGAAGCCAAATGCATGGCTGTCAATTCAACTAAACCAGAATTGGTTGCCATTGGAGCTAACGATCCTTATGTCCGAATATATGATCGTAGAATGATCAAATTTGGGCAGGTAAATCACTCATGGATGGAGATCCGGTAGCCGAACACGATTCGTCATGGAACATCATGACTTCGAAAATATTTTGAAATTTATATCCTAAAAGTGGAGAAGCAATAGAAGGTTCACGGGTGTACGATCACGGTAGCTAGTATTAGATAAAAGTGAGATTTTTTTTGGTCATACGTTATCAGAGTATATGGGAATAAATTGTGAAAATTTGAGGTGATTCCTCCGGGTTTAGGTTGTTATGCATAAGCTCTATAGGAAAAGCCCAGAGTATCAGTAAAATCGAGATATCAGTAAGGGAGTTTATCAGATAAACGTCGTAATAACAGACTCCATGTAAGAGAGGTTCAATAAAGAAAATCGGTCATCTTGTGAATTAAGTATATGAGAACTAGTGCTCGAACAAATTGTCACCGATGTGCGCTATCAAAAAGTGACACATTATTGCAGAGAAATTGAATCATACGATAATAATAAGAGACATCCAATCGAACCTACAACTGCCAAATGTTGGATTATTTTTTTCAATTATTCCACGTCATAAATATGTAATTTTAAAGAATCATTTGGAATAATTATGATGTAACCGATATCTACCACTTTGTCACACGTATTATGGTAGTAATAACTTTAGTTCTTCATCCCGCGTCCACAATTGTCATCCCCCACGGTGTACTGTGATCGTACATCCTTAACTATGCGTTTGGTATTGTGTTCGTAATTGAACTAAATCTTGAAAGCTCGATGAAATTCTGAAAGAAAGATGTAGTCCCACCGAAACTTGGTCTGCCTGACTGGAGGTATGGTGAATTTTCCCGTCGCTCATTTGGTGGATGGTATCTTCACCAGTTTTACGCTTCTATCATCGAATGTTATTTACTTTCTAATATAACATTTCGGCTCTGTAGAAAAAAAACCCTATGTTTCGATAGATTTATGGAAGCCATTTTGAATTCCTGAACATTCTCGGATGAATTCAGTTTTTCTTTATACTCCGCCATATTATCATCTCTTTTACAGAAATTTTTTTGTGCACGTAGTCTCATACATCGAGGGTTTCCAATCTACAGCAAACAATGTCGGTCTCGGGCAATCGCAGCATCGTTTGCTGCTCACCACAACGTTATTGAAGTCTTGTGTTAGAATAAAATTACCACATGCCTCCCTTGTACGCAATGAAAGGATATTATATAGAGTATAGTAGCTTCGATAGACGAACGCTCTGAAAATGTTGAACGATCATTTCATTGTCATCTGAAGAAAACAATGATCTTGGATACCACAATATTATCGTTGAGTCATCAGCACGAAAAATATATTGGAACCAAATTATCTCATGTGATCATTGATGCAGATTCAATTTACATTTGGACCATCTCGTTCTATCGAGAAGCTGGATATAGAAAACCGGAATTTCATGATTAGTTGGAAGGGGATAACAAGCAGCAGGGCCATCTGTTAATTTATTACAGGCGCTGTTAATTTTTATACCAGGAAAAAAATGAGAATCATTCATAATTCTGAATACGACTTGACAATGACGAAAAACCCATCATCAATATGAAATTTTAATGCGTAACTAAGAAAAATGTAATGAGGAATGCAGTGATACAGAATATGATATTCAAACATTATATTTTTGGATGATTTGAACGATGAATACCGACAAAGAAAAAATATGTATGATAAGCACTATGGATCACGATGAAAATATCGGAAATATGCGGAAACCGTATCAAAAGTATGCAAACAACTTTTATATAGACATCATTACAAGTTCACAATGTTAATTCGGGAAAGTATAGTGTAGATACTCGTTGAAGACTATATTTGTTTAATATTTGTGTCATCCACGATCATGGACACCATTTATCCTTCGCGATAGCCCATCCACAGAAATCACTACATCTGTGCTTTGGCCGATAGTTATTCCTTCGTTTGTCGAGCCTAAATTTTCATTTGAAAGCAGAAAATAGATCCGATAACGAAAATGTAATTGTGTGAGAAGTATCCCTCCATGAACGTCACGGCAACAAAGTTTTCAGGGAACTACATTTATTCTCTGCATTTCTCTCAAAATTTATTGGAATGCATTCTGACGGTGGCAATGATTTCTCAACATCGTACATCCTTTTGTACATCAATATGTGCACTCCTGAATGAATCCGAAGTTATGATGGTGTTCTTTGACGAAAGGTCCACTGTGACTGATCCCGCATTACTAGCACTAACAAGAAAATGATGAGAATATCATTGAGATTATCTATATGCGGAGATAATTATGGTATTTTCATAATAGGTTCCAGTGGGTTTTGCAACGCAGAACGACTGGCCAAGAATAAGTCGAAATACAGCCGGGAAAGGAGATCCAGAAAATAACATACCTGTTGGTTGCGCCCAATATTTTATCGCCGGTTCGTTCATATCAGAGTGCAGCGTACGCGGCTCCGTTCTCCACTATTACATTGTGTGAATATTCTTAGAGTTCAAAACAATACAAGAACTGCATTTGTTATTACTTTTGTCCAAATAGGACATTTGCGGTCTTCAAATTTGAGAGAAAATGGCCGGAGTTTCGCTACTACCTACTTAACGTTTTCGAGTGATGGCAATGAACTGCTAGTCAATATGGGTGGCGAACAAATATATCTATTTGACATCAATACGAATACTAATCAGAGGCTCCTAAAAGAGAAACCAAATTATCATGACACATCATTGAAATATTCAGGTAACGAATAAAGTTTTATTAGGTGTTCGTAATATCTAACGAGAAATGTAACATTAATATTACTATGTCCACACCACCGAACTGAATACCCATTTTATTTGCAACTCGGAAGCGAATTCTGTTGAGGAATCTCATGGCTGATTTTGATAAGTGAAGATTATATTTTCCAGCAAATTACAACTTCGTCAGCATCTGTGATGACATGACTCTTTGAAATGCTGGTGGCAGAAATTCAACAATTGGAATGCTTCTCATTCTCATCAAATTTTAGAAAATTTCGAACTCATCGTTTACTTTTGAATTCGGATATGATAAGAAATATAAGTTCTATCGAATGATCAATGCGTTATATTAATATAACTTTTTGAAGCTTGATAATCACGAGTCAGAAAAAAACATGAATTTTCCACAATATGTTGTCACTAGTAATATCTTCAGAAGAATATGTTGTTGCTCTCATCAATACACTTTTTTCAATAGCATGACCATCAAGTCAATTTCAGCGTAACCGGATCCTGTTTAAATCATCTCATTTTATTTACAGAGTTTATATGTTTTTTTCCGGAATTTTGATAGAGTTACGATTCCGTAGAAAGAAACCTCCATTATTCAAAATGAATAGATTGGATTGTTTCAAGAAAGGAAGGGGTGAAACCGATTTTTGATAGATACTTTCTGAATATTCGTAGTGTTACAAGACAATGACAACGAAATTATGGAATCAGCCTATGGGTTATCAAATCAATCTGTAATTGCCCCAACATGGTTTAATATAAAAGAACTACCGACGGAAATTGAACGGTTGAAACAAGAGGTGAGTAGAACACTTTTCAAATGCGACACATGACTGATACCGAAGGAAAAAATAATATTCATCCAATTCTCAGGCAGACCAAAAATTCCAACAGCAACACTATACATATGCGATTAACTTTTACAACAAGGCTATAAGTTTATGTCCACGTGCAGCTGTACTTTACGCGAACCGCGCCGCGACGTTGATGAAGAGACGTTGGCAAGTGCAGATAAATTAGAATGAACGTGCATAACTGAAATTCTAAATATTTCATGAATTTTTCCAGGGATGGGGATATTTATAGTGCATTACGCGATTGTCAAATCACGCTACAGCTGGATTCTAATAATGTTAAAGCGCATTTTCGGTGAGTGGTATTTTCAAGACCCATGACTACATTTGTATTATAACAATATTGTATTCTCTACATGGAATCAATGAATAATTCGTTTGCAATAATATATAACCTTCTTCATCTAATTTCCTACTAGATTGGCACGTTGTTTACATGATTTGAATCATGCAAACGAAGCTCATCGAGTTATGGATGATTTTCGAAAGAAATTTCCCAATTACTCTTCTAATTCGTCATACCGAGCTCTGAGAAGAGATATTATAGAAGCAATGAATACAGGTAACGTATCAAATATTGGCTTTTATATTTTTCCTTATGATGATATACCGAATGTGTTTGGTGCAGACGTAGGAGAGCCTAGTCCATACCCTATGCTGATCTCGTCGTATGAATGTGAATGGAGACGTAGTACAATTGACTATAAACTCCGGTATTGCGGGCATTGCAATACGACAACAGATATAAAGGAAGCCAATTATTTTGGAAAGTAGGTGACGATGAAATTAATAATCAATCAAATGATTATAGTGAATTTTTTAACAACAAACTCTTCTTCCACTAGTGACCATTATATTATAGCTGGTTCTGATGACGGTTCTTTTTTCATCTGGGATCGTTCAACAACGAATATTGTGCGCGTTTTACGCGGGGACGAAAGAATTGTGAATTGTTTGCAACCTCATCCAACTACATGTCTCTTAGCAACAAGCGGCATCGATCCTGTCATCAGATTATGGAGTCCATTACCAGAAGTACGTATGAAGTGAAGTGATGATCCACTTATTTTTATGTTATACTGTACTCAATGTATTTGACAATAAGGATGGGAGTGTGAATGAACGAGAAATTGAGAACCTTCATGAAGTCGCATCAGCCAACCAGATCCGTATGAATAGGGATCCTTTCAATATGATGATGATAAATATGGGTTACCGATTGCCTGGAGAACTAGGTATTGAAGACGAAGGAGAATCGAGCGAATCTCCATCAGTCCAGCCGACAAGCTGCAGAACAAGTTAAGCAACCAATAAAAATGGATGCGTTGTTTTGGAGTACCAACGTACGAAGTTACAACCGACTAGAGCGACTACGTAACATTTTTCCTTGCCGTGCGTAAGACGTGGAATTTTGATCGAATAAAAATTACTGATTTCATATTCTCCTGATTTATCGATGTGTGAGACTTGACCACGAAATCTAGTATTCCCCACCCATCGCATGCAAGACGGGAGAAAAAAGGTGAGTAATCCGGTAGCCCTACCGCTTTCGAGCTTCTCTGTAGCAGGGTTATAGTGTAAACCCAGGTGTACAACTTATAGAAAATTTCTGCCTGATGCCAAGTCATTCAGATACCAAAACGATAATTGGAGACAACGAACTCACCTATCTAACAATCATTCATTCCATTTCGTTAATAACAACCCTGCCGGAACAAAAATTCTACGACAAACAATGCCAAATGTCCTTTTTCATAGGATTTCATGAAATAATATGAAAGTTCATGGAATAATATAGAAATTGATAGGAATTTATTAGCAATGGTGAATAATGTTAGAATGAATTTGCAGAGCTCCCGATGATAAAGTACACTTTCCTATAACTATTCATATGGCTTTCTTAGTCAAAGTACGCCATTCGATTGAAAACTATGTACAGAAAAATGTAGATTACTGTGCTTTTCTATGACTTTCTGTATCCTCAAATTTGAGCAGTTTTGCCAAGATGTCGGAATTTTCTGAAAATGATATTGAATTCCGGACCAAATAATGATATATCTTTTATTTCCGGCCGAGTGCTAATCGGTTGGAAACTTCCAATAAATTCCATTACAAAAAAAACTTATTATAATATAATGTGTTTCGTTTAAAAACAAAAAAAAATGGTAGATAAACGGTCTCCTCAGAACTCAAGAACGGCTCGTCTGAAACAAAAAACCAGTGTAAGATTCGATATGTCTTATCGTTTCTGTTATTCCAAACATTTATATATAATTTATATTTCATATCAATAGTACACTGTGCAATAAGGGATATAAGAAAACGATTTCAGACAAGGGTACGAATATAGCCTACCCGAGCGAACTAGGTGCTGGCATCATCTGAGTCGGAAATTATGTTTCATCCCGCGCCATGTATTTTTTTTTTCTTCATATATCACTAATTATTATGAACTTGGGAGTTTCAATATCTGGAAGTCTGTCGAAACGAGACAATTTCCGACGAATAGCTCATATATCTGTCAGATTACTTGATGGACAGAATGACAATTACGTAGAAGTTCACAAAATAAACAAAAGCCATTCTGACAGGGTTATATAATATAATGACTCCAACTTCATTCAGCGCCCGGGAAGTCGATGCTGTCTGCCCTAAAGCAAACAGAGTCCACTTTCTGCCCGCCAACAGTCGCATTGGTCTGGAATTGTATTGATTCGACTAAACAGGTGACGTGGAAATATATTCAAGTTAATTCTCATAGAGGCCCATCTCATGTGCTCGCCCCTTAGCCCTTTCCTGTCTGGCGATATTCCCTATTCTTTATTGAATTGCATTCTGTGTGTACATTTATTGTCGGTTATGCCATAATTTACGTACACGTACCTGTGTGTCCCGTGGCTTGGTTTGATTTTGCCGCCATTACTTTATTGTTATCAATTTTTTGAATGTTCATAGCCAAAAAGCAAAATACGTGAAAATAAATAATTTCCATATTTTTTCACCCTAATTTCTGCTCTCATGTTCATTACAAAAACACAATAAAATATATCTTTCGACCGACTTGATGAAAGCTCCGTGCGACAAAATTTATGAACCGTATCGTGCTATCACTGTTGTTTTGGTTGTATTGCGAAAAATAAATTATCTATCAAACGAAATGTCGAACTCACAACCCATCTCTTTTTTGTTTCTTGCGCGGAATACTACTCAAAAGTATGCATTTACATGGTTGTTATATTACTTTCGTTTCTATAAACCAGAATCAGTTTTGAACCTTGGAATGTCAGTGCGTTCACGGACTTATGGTTTTAATGAGGCAGTGCTGGAAATAATAGATGTTTTCAGTGCGTGTCATCCTGGTTGAAGTTGAATGCGGTCAGTAGTCAAATTTGTCTCAGACAACCTGCATCATGATCAATTAGAATGAAAAACGCAGTATACGATTCGCTTGTAACAGAACCACCGTTTACAATGCATATCAAAAAAATGTTAAATAGTGCAATCACGTATTGTATCATTACTTTTGTGACAAATTCAGTAAAGTGCGAGTGGATACACATCCCCCAATTTTCGGACGAATCTAAAGTCTATCGAGTGCCGTTCACAATACCTCAGAGACATCAAATTTCTTTTAATAAATCGCACAATTCTGTTGAAATTACATTAACGAACTCTACAACAAGCGCCATTGATATGTTGAAAACAACGATTCAAATGTCACACAATTTGAATGTCGAAATTACCACTTCAGCCATTTCTGGAAATGCAGATGACAGCGAAGAAGATACTGGAATAATGCAGGAATCGAGTACGATGTCAAATGGCCTGGTGCTAAGAAATTCGAATTTTGAAAATGCGTCAGCAATGCCAATATCTCAAATACCGAATGATGATTGCGATGCGAAACAAATTCAAACACTATCTGACAAAACAAATTTTGTTGAAAAATATAAATGGACCGTTATAAAAACAAAGAAGTTGAATGAAAATAGACAATTCTTATTCCTCTCATATTTCCCAACAGAATTAATACAGCGTGTTCATACGATCCTGTTGGGGAGTGCACGGAAGGCTATCCAAGATAAGCGAAATTTTCTGCAAAAGTTCCGAATGTCATTACTGAGTAAATTAGGTGTGCTATGTTCCGTTTCTCCCGAAACTTTTTCGGTCCTGCATGTTTTCGTATTGAGTATTGTTTTCAACGAAATTCGTTACTTGAATTGTGGAATGATCCAAGTTACTTATTTGGAATTAAAATAATTAATGAGATATGACTCAAATTTTTTTTTCTAGAATCCGGATTAATGCCCGTATTGCATTGTATACGCAAAAAAAGAGGCTCTAATTGGGATGATGATCACGATCACATGGGATTCCCATCGCTGGAAGGAGCACTCCTAGCCATATCATTTCTAACATTCGCTGTTTATTTAGTCCAGTTAGTTATGGTAGGAATTTTTAATAGTGATCATGTGTTTCATTTGTACTGATCATAGTTGAGCTACAGTTCTTTAATGGCATTTATTGAAAAATGTTTCTCATTGAATTGATGAATTGGACTACAATTTGACTCGATATAAACTAAATACTAATATCGAAAATGACAAAATGACAAAATAGATTTAATTATTCAACTTCATTGTACATTTTGACTGATTCACTGATTTGATTGCAGATGCTATTGCGAAATTTTGCAATCAATGGAACTCCTAACACAAGTACTGTTCTTGTGAATAGAAATAAAAGATTCCTTCATCAATTTTCGGATGATTCCGTACGAATCTTGGAATATCTTGAGACGTTCTCGAACAATTGAACTATATCCAGTCTGCACCCGACAATCAAAAGTATGCAACCATAGCATCGTTCGGTCCTAGGCCAACTTTTAAGAGAGGTTCAGTCATGGGATTATGAATTGGTCTCTAGCTCCTTTTCATGTCTAAGAATAGTGCATTAATGGAAAATCGAGTATGAGAATTGATCGCTACGTACGTGATATAATACTCATGATTTACACTGCTTAATTGATACAAAGAATCAATGCAATTTTGTACGAAAAAACGTGCACAAACTGCAACTATACCTACATCGAATTCTCCCGATTCTTCATCGCAAAATACATAAAAAACGACGGATGTCGAGGGAAATCCGGCATTTTATTGTTTTTTTTTTTTTTTTTTTTTCATAAATTTACGAGTATTTCAAGTTTTGACGGAATGTAAAAATTCCGATATGAACGGAAAATGAAAAGTCTAAGAATTGGTATTACGTACTGACCATCATCCCTTCATCGCAATTTCCAACTTATACACGCAATTAAACTATTGAAATAAATAAGTACTCTGATTCAAGCGTTCAATAAAATAAACATTCTATAGTATATAAGATACGCTATATCCGGTTGAGTAAACGCTCGCCGACCAAATTTCTAAAGTCAAAAATGAACCTCTACCCTCCATAGTCTAAACGTACAAATTTATTTATTTAATTCTTCTTCAAATTCATCGCGGCGATTGCCGGCGACTTCAGCGCCACGGGCCGGCTACTCACCGAAAAATAAGCTTGGTTACCCTGTTTTGATCAAAGAGTGTAGTATGTACTCTTTGGTTTTGATACTCCGTAAAAATCTGTATGAGCTGGTCTACTTATTATTTACATCAAGTTACATGATGTTGCACATCATGAAAACATGGGCCGTGCCGTATCGAAGTGTGTAAACTGTAGACCGTGCTGAAATGTATTTAATGTATGGTGATGTATTCTTCTTGTCCTAGCATGCACAGTATTCAGTTACGTGCATAGAGTGTCGTCGTCCGATGTGTGAGTGTGATTATCAGCAATTATGCACTATAAATCTCAGCACCATTTATATCAGTACACAAGGGTATATATAATCATATGCTCCACGTATAACATGGGAAATTGGAGGGACACTTTCATATGTTACTGCTCCAATATGAAATAGTTCATAGCACTATATACTTTTAGAGTATTATGTGGGCAGAGTTCAATATAAATCGTGTAAATGTATAATACATGCCACCAGCATTTTTCTAGTGAACTTAAAATAATGTCAGAGTGTCAAGTTTACTACTGCAGTGTTAATAAACATGATAATTCTATAGCCACATCATCGAGAGTTTATCTCCATAAGGGGAAGAAACATAAATAGATTTTTGATATAACCTCGACAACGGAAACATATGTGAAAGTGAGGAATGAGGTGAGTCGTTCTTGCGCGTCACTTGGACTAACTGTAAAATGTCACTTATGATGATACATGTATGGCTGGAAAGAATGCTTTCAAAGCATGCGTCAAACCAATTCATCGATTTCCATACAAATTCAAATTCACAGTTGAATTAGGATCAAATAGATTGTCACACCTCCAACAGTTCTAGTTTCTGAAATATTCTGTAGATTCCGTATCGAACTTTGAATCAGCATCACCGATGGTGACCTGATTTTTCCAATTTTTCTCAATAATGTGTGCTACATCCGATTTATTACACGGACTTTGGTTCTTTTTCAAAGATGATCTATAAAAAATATATTTCTAATTGGCATTATTATCTATTATTGCTTTTTCAGTAACATTGAAATACATACAATGGAAGGACCAGAAATAACATTCCTTTTCCAATTTGGTCTGCTGCGAGATACTGTGAGTGTGGAGGCCAGTGCCTTAACATTAAAAACAATTAAAGAGTATGCGTGCATTTTCATTAATACCAAATGTCCTGATCATGGATCAACTCAACTGTTCGAGAGACTGTTGCTCTTTAAACATGACTATAATTCACCAAATATTTTACAACTCATCACCAATGTTATGGAAATCGTTGATGAAACACTAATTGAAATCGTAATAACAGGTATAGATAAATACATTCATATATATGTATGCGTACATGCATATTATTGTGATCAAAGGTGTCAGCAATAAGATTGCATTTTATTTATACTTCCAGCTCACATTCCGAGTGAAGAGATCTTGGTTCGACCGCATGCTCTCTCAGTTCATTCTTACAAAATTCCAACTTTCTGCGATTTTTGTGGGGAAATGCTTTTTGGACTTGTAAAACAAGGATTAAAATGCGAAGGATGTGGTATGAATTACCATAAGAGATGCGTTGTAAAAGTACCGAATAATTGTGTCCAAGATCCCAGTAAAAGGAGGTCGAGTTCAACAGTTTTGACTGTGCCCAGATCTCCAAGTCAAAGTTCGACTGGCAGTCTTACTGGCACCAATGATGATAATTGCAGTGGTGGCACATCTTCCATGGCAAACCCGAGTAGTAGTGGATTGGTGCGTCAAATTAGAATAGTGCTTGATCGCTCAACCTAGCATTCACTTGTCTCTTCTGTCAACCGATGCATAGAATTTCTAATTCTCCTATCTATATTAATATGTGATTTTCCCTAACTCGAATAATCGTAGTTCATATGTAAAATTGTTGAAAAAAAAACCCATTTTCTCATAATGGTTAGACGTTCTCGAATACCGGTAACATGAAACGTGGGCCCCGATCGATAGACAAATTTAAAACGAAACGATTGTTACCAAAAACTATATAATTTCAGGTGGTACCATGTGTATCTGTACAGAGACAGCCACGATCGTCATCACTTGGTGGTAGACCTATATGGATTGAACGCGAAATGGCAACACGTATAAAAATTCCGCATACCTTTGTCGTCCATACGTATACCCGACCGACTGTTTGTGGTTATTGCAAAAAACTCTTACGTGGACTATTCAAGCAAGGTCTCCAGTGCAAAGATTGTCATTACAATGCTCACAACAAATGCACCGACAAAATTCCGAAAGATTGTACCGGCGAGAATCCTAAGGAGAGCACATGTAAATCGTCCAATACTGTTCTTGACATTATATAAGCCGAAACTTGAATGCATATCTGATAGTTTATTCAAAAATAGCTCCTGAGTACCCTGATAGTGACGTTAGCAGTGAACCGGAAGGAAAATGTTGCGAAAGAAATGACGAAGGGGATGTAGATAGTGATGCAGAATCTCCCTCACGACAAAAGCGAATATCTTACGATTCATTTGATGAGAATAAATCTAATGGTGCGCCTTCTGTGAGTCGTAATTTAGTTACTAAATTTCCAAATTTTTTAAGTTCAACATTACACTCTGTAGTGTGTCGCGCATAATCATTATGAATACATTGTGATAAATTCATTGATATCATAGGAACTGGAACCAATTAAAGATGAGTATTCCGAAAAAGTTCAGAAATCAATCGTATCGAGGTGAGTGTCACAAGTATGAAAATATGGAGAGGGATATGAGAATATATGGAATTATGGTTATAGTTCTAGTTCCGGTCCCAGCAATAATATACCTCTGATGAGAATTGTCCAGAGTGTCAAACATACAAAAAAACGTGGCTCCAACATCCTGAAAGAGGGTTGGATGGTACACTACACGAATCGCGATCGGATCAAGCGTCGTCATTACTGGCGCCTGGATTCGAAAGCGATCACGCTCTTCCACAATAATAATGGAACGAAGTATTATAGAGAAATTCCATTGGTTGAAATATTAGGCATTGACAATGTGAAGTCGACGATATTGTCTGAATCAACTCATTGTTTTGAACTAAGGACTGCTAATGTAGATTATTATGTCGGTGAAGAGTCTCTTCACCTTGATGAGCGTGCACAATTGTCTTCAGCCGAAAGTGGAGTTGGGGTCTATTTGGCAAAATCATGGGAGACGAGCATTCGTCATGCACTAATGCCCGTTACAAGTAACTTATGCACTAGTGAGTATAGCATATAGAAATATCCATAAATCGTAGAATATTTCAACTATCGCAAGGGATCAGTGGAAATTATAACAATCATCCTTATGATTACAATAGTAGATAATGATAGTGACAATTTTTGTAGGCGAGGAGGCATCCGGTCAGTCAGAAAACACCATAACAGACATGTCACAGCTGTACCAAATATTTCCAGATGAAGTTTTGGGATCAGGCCAATTCGGTATAGTTTATGGTGGTGCTAACCGTAAAACTGGGCGTGCCGTAGCAATAAAGGTCATTGATAAACTGCGCTTCCCAACAAAGCAAGAGGCACAACTGAAAAATGAAGTTGCAATTCTTCAAAATTTATCGCATAGTGGCGTCGTTAATCTCGAGCGAATGTTCGAAACATCAGAAAGGATATTTGTTGTTATGGAAAAACTCAAGGGCGATATGTTGGAAATGATATTGAATTCAGAACGTGGTAAATTGAATGAGAGAATAACCAAGTTTCTCATCACTCAGATATTGGTTGCACTCAAGCATTTGCACAGTAAAAATATTGTCCATTGTGATCTCAAACCAGAGAATGTTTTGCTAAGCAGCAACAATGATTTCACACAAGTAAAGTTATGTGATTTTGGATTCGCTAGGATCATTGGAGAGAAGAGTTTTCGAAGAAGTGTTGTAGGTACTCCAGCTTATCTCGCCCCAGAAGTCTTGAGGAACAAAGGATACAACCGCTCTTTGGATATGTGGAGTGTCGGTGTCATAGTTTATGTATCGCTTAGTGGAACCTTCCCATTCAATGAAGATGAAGATATTAATGAGCAAATTCAAAATGCTGGATTTATGTATCCTCCGAATCCTTGGAAAGAAATTTCATCTGATGGTAATATTCCTTTGTTCATTCATCTACAATGGTACAATGAGTGTCAGATTAGGGATAACCTACACTGCGACACTTTCTGATTTCAGCAATCGATTTGATCAATAATCTATTACAAGTCAAGCAGAGAAAACGATTTACCGTGGATAAAACACTGCAGCATGTTTGGCTGCAAGATTATCAAACTTGGTGTGATCTACGCCAACTTGAAGTTCAAGTAGGCTGTCGATATTTAACTCATGAAAGCGACGACGCCAGGTGGTTAGCCTATGCTAGTCAACAGACATGACACCGTTATTTGCCTATGATTAACATCGAACCTGTGCCGAATACACCGCACTCAATTCATAAAGGGTGGGCTCGTTGTGCACGAGCAACATTACGAAGATTGATTCGTGCCTAAATGGCAATTATTCCGAGATGTTTATATAGAATCAAGAAGAATTGCAATGTATTAAAATAGGTCACTCATAATGATAATATAATAGTCATAATCTGGATTTTTGCATCACATGAGCATCACAATGTATGGTCATGATAAAAATAGAAAACTTTGGCCATACTGAAATCACTTGGAGTTCAAACTGGAATTTTCGTAGAATGGCAATTTACTAATTGCAAGGTTACAACCGTTCATAGGAAGGCATGATGAGTTACGACTTGAATTTTGCTTCTCCCCATAATCGTTCTCTATAAGGAAATTTGGGCGGACATAGTACTTCCGTCTCACAGACGAGAAACATTTTCTTCAATGGGAAAAGTATAGTAATAGGGATCCGGACTAACAAATTCTGACGCTTGGTGGCAGCAGGGTTGATGTTTTTTTTTTTGAGGGAAAATTCAAAGTTTCAACATTAGTAATCATTGAAAATGCAATAAAGAAATATATTGTACACTTCAACAAACCGCTCAATGAAAAATTTACTTCATAATATTCAATATCTTCATTGGATGGATATATGTATTGAGGTTAGATTCTGTTGTACTGTTGACACCTTTCGCGAACAGTCTCTATATGGTGTATTATTATTTAAAAAATTCATTAGGGCTTAAAAATAATAAAAATAGTCCTCTTGCCTAAATCCCTAAAAATTAATTAGTTAGATATCAATCGTTACTTCGTAGAGCACATAGGCTTATATTTGCAGTTAGATATTCATCCGATACGATTATTAGAACTTTCCATTGCTTCCAACGCCCATAACACTGCAATTACATGTTTGCAATGCGCTGTTACTCCGCTTCCAACCGCACATTCGCAATGCGTTGCATCAACTAGACCATCATGACAGCCAACGCGAATGTCAACTCGGTATTGCACGTGCTTTTTAAGAGCAGCTAAACAGCTACTCCTAAAAAAAAAACCATTCGTCGTGACTGCGAACTGTCATTCAGCAGGTATTCATTCTCGTACAACTCTTTCCCATGATTATTTTTTTACCCCGAACCTAGAAGATGTCAATATATTTGAGAATTATAAAGCTTTTGTGTAACAATTACAATATCTATCTATAAATGAATTTATTTGCCTTTCTGTAATTTTTGGAATGATGGTATCGTTGTTGATGTCTCGGTAAAAAAACTCATGGGGTGATTGAAAAGGCAGATCATCACCAACATCAGTGGTGTTAATTGAAATTATTATTCAAATCGTAATAACATAATCTGAAAAATCATTTGGTATGAATTATCAAAAAATATCCATTCAAATCAACAATATGCTATTATTATGAAGTTATATAAACATTAAATGTATTTACCTTTCCAGAATGTCTTTTTTTTGCCTGTTACAGCTACCCCAGGTTTTCTAAGTTCTTTAGGGGGGTTGCTATTAGACTCCCCACATTTCAAAATGTCACTATGACGAAGATACAAACTCCGATGTGTAACTCGTCGGATTTGTTAAAATGGGTTGCTATTAGACTCCCCACATTTCAAAATGTCACTATGACGAAGATACAAACTTCGATGTGTAACTCGTCGGATTTGTTGAAATTAATTGTGGAAC
>JAPYZF010000744.1:0-17367 GCA_030523045.1 Meteorus cinctellus
TGTACACCCTAGCTCAAAAAGTTCTAGACCAATCATCTTGCAATTAGGTTCATAATTTTCTTTATACGATTACGCTCTGTATGAACCTCAATCATAAGCAATATTTTTGTTTCAACTATTTTTTTTATAGTAAATAATTTATGAACACATGGTGAAAAATCACGAATTATTTCAACAGCCCTCTAAAAAATACAAATTTTTATTTATTTATTTTTTTTTTTTTTCGGAATTGAGGTTCATATAGAAGATACATACATAAAAAAAGTAATTTTTCTGTGCCATTGATTTCAGAGTAAAATTGTGGCTTCCATCGTGTACACCAACTGCTGAGTCGGAGGACAACCTACCATGTGTATCAGCTGATATCTCCGCTACTTCTTGAGTTATATTATTGTAAAATATGGAAAAATACTCATAAATATATGTATAAAATAACCTGACAGTTTCAATTAATAACATTAATTTTTTATACCTCAAAAAAAATGAGGAAAATCAGCATGAAAACATCCTTCTACCCGTATTTCCCCCCTTAATTCAATCAAGCTATATACGAATCTATCAGGCCAAGTTAATGTATATTGACATCAGCATTTCAGTTAGTCATTTGGATGAATCAATATCAGGAATATTAAACCCATAAAGTACGTTTGCAGGTATTCTCTAAAAACCCTTCCGAAGAATATACATAGTTTGTTACTCTCATTCTGAGAGACAGTAGATAAAGCTAGTGAATATCGCGTTCATGAAAGTATTACATTGCAAAAATTTGATTCTAATCCAGTTCACGATTCATTTATCCTCAGCACATATCAACTTTGTCTGTGTATTGTACTAGATCCGGTTCTTAAAACTATTTGGATAGGCAGAAAAGATTTAGCACATGCCACATTTGACCTGGTGATAACATCTTATGCTGAAATCACTTTGGGCTTCAATCAATAATAGTTTCATCAACGAATATTACTATGTAATTCCAGTATGAGATTCGAAATATTTTACAGTTGGAGAAAAGATAAGACGTGTATAAGTATATATTTTTAAAAGTTATATGTTTTATGGCGAAGAAGCTGTTCGACCGATTTACTCTCTGTGGATGATTCTTCATTTGTAGATCTAATATTATACATAAAACCAGTCTTTTTAAATAAAAGTTGTTTCTCACACATTTCTTGTTGGATCGAAAAGGAATCTTCCTGAAAATATCGTAATTTTTTTTTTCGGTCCAGAATTTCTCTATTAAAAATGGAAAAAAATACACGATTAGGCTTAACTCTTATTAGTGAGTAGAAATGTAAATATATATCTTATACCATAATTCAGCTTGTAAAACAAAAAAAATTCATAAAAATTACCTACCTTATGAAAAAAATAACTTTAGATTGAATCTAAAGTTATTATTCTCATTACTATTTATGAGGTAGAAAATGAGTGTTAGGGAATTGTAATGAGATATGAATAATTTATGGCGACATTAATGTCAATGTAAATTTGGTTCATTTTAATACGAAATAGTAACGGCGAAGAGGATCGCGAGGAAATTCAGGGAAAAATATCGATTTGGTTGAAAATAAAATCGAAATATTTATTAATTAATATGACAAGTTGAATTGCAGTTTTTGGTGAATTTTCAATTAGTTTTTTATTCAGAAACCTCTGCAGTTAATCAAATCATGATTAAATTGGACGGAAGACAATTTAACGTACAACAATTCACCTGAAAGCAATAACTAAATCTTCAAATTAATTATCTATTCATAAAATTATATCAAAGAATTCTATAAAAATATTTTCAATAATTTCACAGTAATTCGTGAACGAAAAAAAAAAAAAAAAAAAATAGTCTTACAATGAGATAAATGATGCAATAAATTTTTTCTGATCTAATTTATAACTTTGTATTTATTCTCAATAAATCTGTATTCTTATATGATTTCTGTGATATAATTTTATATGGACAACTCCATAAGGTGAAGGGAGAGAATTAGTACACGGCTCTCTGGATCGATTAAAATGCACATTATATTTTTATTCATGGAATATACGAAAAGCGAATCGAATTTATTTCATAGCATGTTGTCGATTTGAAAAACATGCGACTGTATCAAATGTTTATTTATTGCATGCGTCACTGTGCAGGATTTATGGAATTTAATATGAGCTTATTACCACGCACATAAGAAAAATGACTTTAGAGTCATAGGTGAAGATAATACCCAATTGATGATAAATTTCGATCCTACACTGCAACGATTCTCAGCAAAATTTGACTGATTTTTACCGAGTAAATATATTCAAGTATTTTTTGTTCAGTAAATTTATCGATTTAATTGAAAATGCAAAACTGGCCAGAGAGTGGATAAAAAATTCATTGGAATTGAATATGTGGAATGATAATTATGTGCCCGTGAGGGGTTCGAACCCACGACCGCGTTATTAGCACGACGCTCTATTTTTTTTTTTTTTTTTTTTCGATAAAGTTTATTTGCTTTATAGGAATTTCAGGTCTGTTATAAGTATATTTGTCTGCAAATTAACTTAAAAACTAGCCATACGTATTATCAGGTTCTATTATAGTTGACTGTCCCCACAGTCGGGCTGCTCGCAACTATTCTATTATTTATTAACTGTTAAGTTAATTGTCTAAGTTTTAGGTAACGTTCGCTTAGGGTAAATCTTAGTTTAGTAATGATTATTGTCATGTTTATGAAGCTAAAGATGTAAAATTATGATAAAACTTCATCAGTGCAAATTATCTTAAAGTAAGTTACTTATGAACTAGATAGATATTCACATATGTGCAATATTTACAAACAGCCGATTAGTCTAGGGTAGCCCACTCCTTCTGTTGTCGTCTTGTTAGTTGCTTATTGTGTGGCGTCTCCACGGATAACCACCAGTATTTACCGCTGAGCGTGGTGAAGTCGAGTTGGGCTCTCTGTGGAATTGCTGTTGAGTATGCAAACCCATGTCTCGTATTATTGAAAGTGTCGGCCGTGTACTTGATTCTCTTATCATTCAAGCCTCTGCTGTGATGATAAATAATCGGTATGTTGTTTTGATTTTGGATCTGATCGTTTCGGTCATAGTGGATGAACATGTGGGGAAAAATATAACCTGAGGTATTATATTTTTCACCTTTGAGTTGGTCCATGTCATTTACCAATTTTAGGTCACTATTATCAATTTCTTTCAGCTTGTTGAAGTAATTCCGGTTTAGCTTTATGATAAAATTATCAATCGTTGGGATGTTGGCAAGGTTGTAGAGTTGCTTGTTGCTAATATACTTCTTGTAATTTAATATCTCTGATCTGTATTCACTACAGCAGGCTCTTAAGCATTTGCGCTTGAAGGCTCTTAGTTTTTCCATTGTGGCCGCATTTATATTCCACCAAATAGGCGAACCAAAGGTTATTATTGGCCTTATAAGGAGCTGGTAACAGATGACTTCAGCTTTAGAATACAGATTCCTGCAGTAAAATATTTTCCGGTTGGCTTAGAAGTCTTTTTTTGTTTTGTTTAGCTGTTTTGTAACATGTTTGTTGAACTTGAGCAGATGATCCAGGTGGAATCCTAGGTATTTTACATAATTGTGAGATACTTCAATGTGTTTTTTTGTATCCGGGTGTTCTGTATGTAACTGGAAGTTGGCAATCAGTTTACGTCTCTTGGCGTTCATTTTGGACGATGATCTCCTAAAGAGTATGGACTCACATTTGTCTGGGTTTAACCTAAGATTCTATTGCTGGTAAGTTTTATTTAACTTGTCAAGTATCTCATTGAGTTCTTCTTCCAATGGTACTGGATTGGTCCCAGACACATAAGCAATGAAGTCATCAGCAAACGCTTTGCCATATCTATTGACTGCAGTGTTGAGGCCGTACATTTTTAGCAGTCGGCTGTTACACAAATACTAGCCACTCATTAAAACCAGCTGTTAGTAGTGTGAAAATTAGCCCAGCAAGCCAGACTGAGTTGAAAGCCTTTTTTAGGCCGACGAGTACTGCGGCAATGAGCTCGTTGTAGTAAATGCCTTGAAGAATGTCTGTTACTACCACGTGTGCTGCGTGAACAGTAGAGAGTTTTCTTTTTAATCCAAATCGTTGGTTGGTACGATTTAATTGTCATTACAGATTTTGGTGATAATTTTATTGATGTGGATTTCGTACACTTTTCCTAGGTTGCTGGTGAGGCTAATTGGTCGGTAGTTGACTGGTTTAGACGGAACTTTATTTTTCTTTAGAATCGGAAGAACTATTGCCTCTTTCCAGGCAATCGGGAAGTATGCGCGATTCAGTGAATTGTTGAATATTATTGTGAGCGTTAGTATAATTGAATCCGAGAGATGTTTTAACATTATTGACGGTATAGCATCTGGGCCACTAGAGGTCTTATTCGGTAATTTTAGTAGTATTTTTTTTAATGTTTGAGTATTGCAGAATCGGAGTTGGCATTCAGCTTCGTTATCAGGGAAGGAGGCTTTGTTTGCTGGTCTGGAATTTGTGAAGGTTGTGCCGTTTTTTTCGTTATTTTTCATTTTTTTTTCAGGTCATTGACTGTACTATCAATTAGTAGTAGTAGCTTTTTATGTATTCACCTTGCGGTTATTATAATCTTTCTCCTCCCACCTTACATTACTTTTATTTGTTTTCATTGCCAACTTATCTTACAAAAATAAATAATTACAAGTTCTCTTTGGTGTTCCACCCCGTTCTCTCCCATCTACGTTATGCCTTAATCCTTATTATATCAATTGCACTCTTTATCCCTCACTTTATTTCCTCCTTCTCTCGCTCTTTATAGAGCACTTTTTCTATTTTTATTAGATACTCACACATTTCCTCATTCAGTTCCCCCCGCAACAATTTACATAGGCTCTCGTATTTACTTTCTACTGTCTCCATTCCCTCCCACTCTTTACAGAAGGCCATCTCGCCTCCTCCCACTTTTTGCCTTATTGCTTCGCATTCCACTAGATGCACCAACGTCTCCTGCTCCCTTTTGCACCCCCTACATGTCCATTCTTTTTCCCCTTTATTTAAGGCTCTACCAATATTTCCACACCTTGCCCGCGCCCATACCTCTTTGTAACTACTGCCTCCCTTTTCTTTCGTCCAGTAATATTCTTCCTCATCTAGCGCTATATCCTTGTACATTACATTGTAGCTCGATGCTCTGATCGCTCTTTTATCAGCTTCCTCCTCGTTTTTGGCCATCCTTTTCAGTCCCTCCTCCAGTCTCTTGTTGATTTCGTCCGGCTCCTTGTTTTCGTATATCCTGCGTACCACCTCTTCGCATCCTATTTCCCTCAGCACCTCCTCTACCTTTCTGCCCTACACCGTGCTGTTCTTATTTAAAATCCCGCGCATCTCTTCTCCTAGGCAGATCCTGGGCCATCTTTCCTCTCTCATTTTTCCAATATCTTGTATGTATTTTATTGCTCTTGCCCTTGCTTCGTACCTGCAGCTTTTTATTCTCATCTCTCTTCGCCAGATATACCCCGCAGTGTTTCTCCTCATCCCAATCGTCATTTTTCCTAACTTAGCGTATGTTTTTTCAATCCTCCTGCCCACAAACCATCCCCACACCTCTACCCCGTACATGAGCACCGACTTTATTAGTGAATTTATTAGGTACACTCTGTTTTTCAGCCTGTTCCTTTTCGCTCTCTTTATTAGTCCCCATGTTGAATTTGCTGCTATCACCGCTTTCCCGGCCAACTCCTCTGCCTGCTTCGCCATGCTGTTTCATGACGTGAAGTAGAAGCCCAGATACCTGAAACTTTTCACCACCTCCAGTTCATTCTCCCCTAGCTTCCAGGTTGCCTTTCTTAATTTCCCTCCTTTTCTAAAAACCATGATCTTCGTCTTTTTTGCGTTTAATTCTATTTTATTTTCCGATGCCCACTTCCTAGTCAGCTCTACCATCTCTTTTAGACTTTTCTCGTCCTTCGCGAGTACCGCCGCATCATCCGCATATTTCAGGCAGACAATTTTCGTGCTCCCGATTATTGTTCCCCCTACTTTTTTCTTTTTCATCTCCACTTCCAAATCATCTATCATGACATCGAATAGAAATGCACTCAGAGCACAGCCCTGTCTCACCCCTTGGTCCGACTCAAACTCTTCCGTTATTTTGTCTCCTATTATTATCTCATTTGTTGTTTTCCTCTAAAACTTCTCAATCATTCGGTACATCCTCCCCCTTATCCCTTTTTCCCACACTTTTCTTAGCATAGTTTTTCTGTCAACCTTGTCAAACGCGGCTTTTAGGTCCACCAATAATGTGTAGTGCTCTCCCCCCCCCTTTTTTTATTCTGTTGTTTATCAGCGCATTGAGAACGAAGATATGGTCCCTCGTGCCCCTGCCTTTTCTGAAACCCGCTTGGCTTTCATCTAGCATCTTTTCTTTATCCGCTGCCTTGTTCAATCTTTCTGTCATCATCGTTGTGAGCAGCTTATATCCCACATCTAGCAGTGATATTCCCCTGTAGTTACCCGTGTCATCTTCCTCTCCTCCTTTGTGTATAGGTACTATTCTGACTTTTCTCCACCCTTCTGCTAATTCCCCGCCGTTCCAAAATTCATTTATCACCTCTCTGATCTCCTCCATCATTCCATCTGGTAGATTCTTCAGGAACTCCGCTGCTATTCCATCCTCACCAGGTGCCTTGTTGTTCCCAAGCTTTTTTACACCAAGTCGCACCTCCCTGTAGTTGTATTCGTCATTCAGGCCATCAACTATACTGTTGTCTTCGTCCTCATTTCTTCCCTTTTCGGTTAGTTTCTCCGTACTCCCTTCCCCTTCTTTTTTGAGTAGTTTAGCATAATATTTCACCCACTGCTTTCCCGTTATCCTGCTGCTTGTTCTTCTCCTTTTTCTTCCCCTGTACATATTTATTGCCCTCCACCACTCCGCTATGTTTCTGGCCTTGTTTATTTTGCTCCTTTTTTCCTCCTCCTTCTCCTCCCTTGCTTCTTTTATTCCCTCTCTGTATCTTCTTCGACTTGTTACCAACTATTTTTTAGCTTCTCGGTCCTTTCTCTCTCTAAACTTCCCTAGCTTCTTTCTCACTTCTCTTCTCGCAGCTCTACATTTCTCGTTGAACCAATCTTTCCCTCGTCTTCTCCCGGCGCCCTTGTCAGATTTTCTTATCATGCCCGCCTCTGTCGCGGTTTCCCTAATCTTCTCTGCGATACCTGCCCACGTTACTCTCTTGTCTTCATTTCTTTGCTGTTGCCACCTTCTGATAGCACTTCCGTACTCTATTGCCTTCTCATTATCCCATCGCAATTTAACCTCTCCTATTTCGCGTGTGCCCTCCACTTCCCTTTCCTCTTGGCTTTCCTCCACTCTTTCCTCTCGTCCCGCTTTTCTAAACTGAAATTCTAGTGGCAAATGGTATGATTTTATCCTTTCCAGGACCTTCATTCTTTCCACCCAATCCTCTTCTCTTTCAACCTCCATAACCAGGTCTAGGACAGACCCCACACACTCTTCTTTTCCACCCGTAAACGTCAGTTTCCCCTGTCTATCCCCCTCCGTTCTGCCATTCAAAATTTTTAATCCGCACTCTTTACACATCTCCAGCAGCTTTCTCCCTTCACTGTTTATGATCTTGTCCTCTGATGCTCTCCCTTCGTCTTCTCCCTCCTGTTCTCGGTTCTCTCCCATTTTTTCCTCTCCTATTCTTGCATTTATGTCCCCTACCACTATTATTTTCTCTCTCTCGTATGTGCTTTCTTCTTTTACCTGTCTGCACGCCTTCCCAAATTTTTTCATTCCTGCGTTGTTGTATGCCGTGATAATTATCCCCCCATCATTCCTCGCCTGTGCAATTATGAAACCATATACCCATTCACTTACCACCCACTCTTTCCTCCACTTGTTTTGGATTCCTGCAATTTGTCCTCCACTGGCTCTTCCCCTTTTCCCCTTGTTGTCTTTGTCTGCCGGTTTGGCTCACCACACAAAATCTTCACTTAGGATATTCCTTAGTTTTGGCTCATTTTCCTTCGTCACCCATGTTTCCACATAGCTGACGATGTCGTACTTTTCCCAGAGGCTCTTCTTGCCCTCGCTTTTGTGTAAGCCCGCTATGTTCCAAAACAACATTTTCCCCCACCCCTCTTCTCCTTCCTTTTCTTTGCTCCCTCCCCATCTTGCCTCAGCTACAGCTTCTTCGTTTCCTCCTTTTTGCCTTTTTTTTTGTCATTCCCTCCGCCCTTGTTCCTCCACCAGGTTTCCTTCTCCCTCGTTCCATCTCCATGTCGCTCCATTTATTTCGAGCTTTTTGAAACCTATTCTCACCTCGTACCCCCTCTGTCTCAGTTCATGTGCTTCCTGTCTCATTCACGCTCTGACCTCCCTCTGTCTCTCCGTTTCATCATCATCCATCCATATCCTTTCGTTTCTCGGCCTACTTTTTTGGCTCATTAGCCTGTCTTTTTCTTCCCAATCATCGCAGTACAATATAATTTTGTTACTTCTTCCATATCTTATCTTCCTACCCTCCACTTCCACTCTTGATGTCCTTTCCACTTTTCTCCGCGCCGCCTCCTTATCCCCCTCCTCGAATCATGCAGACATTGCATTTTCTCCTTCTCCTTAGCAGCCCCTCTCTTTCGAGTTCGCTATCATACAGCTTTTTTGGCCGCTCTCTTGCTTTTTCTATGCCCTTATGCTTCCCTTCCTTCCTTCTCGCTTTGCCTCCTTTCCAGCATTTCCTTTGCTGCACTCCCTTCATCCCTGCTTGCGTCCTGTGCTACGTCCCTTATTTCTATATCACCGTTTTCCCGCTCTTTCCTCTGCGTCTCACTCGCCTTGCTTTCTCGCCCACTTCTATTTTCGCCTCGCTCCCTTTCTTTTTTTCTTTGCCTCTCCTTTATTCCTGTGTTTTCTTTTCTTTGTGCCGCTTCATTCCTGTGGCTGTCCTCCTTCACCCTTTCTAGCTCCTTCTTCAGCTCTTTACTCTCTCTTCTTGCCGTCTCACATCCCTCGCATTTGTGCTGTTTTAGTAGCTCTTTCGTTTCCCTTCTTGTCTCCTCTATCCAGCTTTTAGCTCTATTCAATTTTTCGCAGCTTTCTTCTTCCGCCGCTTCCAGCCCCGCCATCCTCCTCTATAGTTCTCTGCTCTTCACTTCATTCTCTGTAATCAACCTTTCTACCATCCTCTCCAGTCTTTTAACTCTTTATTCCATCTCCTGTACTTTGTCGCTTGCTTTCTCGTTGTTCTCTATCATCGTTCCATTTTCTTCCTCTTCGCTCTCTTCCTCCGTTTCGTCCTCTTCCTCGCTCTCACTTCCATTTTCCTCACCGCCGTTTTCCACCTTTCTTTCTTCTTTCATCTCTCATCTTCCCATTTCCTTCTTGCTCTCTTTCGGCGTGCTGCATTTCATCGGCTCCCTGTTTCTCAGTAAATAGCTTGTAATACACCCGCCTTCGCTCGCTTTTTTTGCTTTTTTTCTGCTACGTGCCTCCACTTTGTGGGATTTTTCGTAGACACTTTCCATGCCTATAGCACACCCTTCGCCGCCATTCCCTGGCCCCATGCTGTCTCCCCCCTTTCCGCCTTCCCCCTCTGTACCCACGTTCTTTTCCCCGCCGTTTTCCCCCATATCCTGTCTTTTTCCTCCCGACCGATTATTTCCGACTGCTCCTCACCTTTACTCGTGCTTAATCCTTGCCTTTTTTCCTCTTCTTTGTCGCTCCTTTCCCTTGCTTTTCGCCAATTGTATGGACACTTTACCCACATCGTTCTTCCTGCGCTTACTCAGCGCCCTCTCCTTCTCACAGAAATATAAAGAACGGTACTAACGCAGCTTAATCTTACTATCAACTATATTTTTCAGCGGTGTGCCATTGTTTAAATATGTAGGTGAGTTGATTTTTTGATAATGTTTTCCAATTACGGTCAATTTGTTTATTGGATTGATTATCGTTATGGTGTTCATGTCCGGGTTCTTAATGGCGTTGTTTAATTGTACCGTTTCTGAAGTGACGAGGTCCGAGTCAGTATTTAGAGATTCGTTGGCGATTTCTATATTTTGCTTTGGTCTTGGCATTCTATTTATTTTCAGAAAGAAGGCATTTGGGTCCCGATGACTGATTTGCTTGAGTTGATTTCTCCAGTAGCTGGTGATAGATTTACTAAATTCTTTTCTGAGCTCGTCCTTTACAAGTTTAATTAAGTGCTTAACTTTCTAGATATCTTGATGATGGTGGTGTGGTTGCTGGTTTCTTTGTAATCTATGGAGTTTGGTGATGAGTGATGATTTGTTCTTCTGTAGTTTTTTTATTCTTGAATTGATGTATTTTAAGATGTTGTCTTGTTTTTTGAATATCGGGACAGTAGCTTCAATGGCAGTTCTGATAGTTTCAGTTACTATTTTCAAATGTTCGTCCATTTCCGTAATTAATAGATTCCTGCCATCTGGTGGCGGCAGCGTGTAATTTTTATCCAGGAATTTTGTGAATTGAGACCAGTTGGTGGCTTTGAAGTTAAATTTTTTGGTTATATGTTCATGTTGAATTGTAGCTTTAAGTTGAACTGTGAACAGTAGTGCCCTGTGACCACTGTCGTAGTCTAATGTTTTGATTTTGTTGCTAATGAGGCCGCAGGGTTAAGATTGGAAATGCAACAGTCCAGATATGATTTACTTGGGTTGTATGATGGCCCTTGGTAGAAAAAATTTTGGCATTGTATCTCGGTGTGGCTTCATTTTCCCATTTAATGAGATATTTGCCTCTTTCATTAGTAATTGAGTCGCCCCAGTCAGCTCTTCTTGAATTAAGGTCACCTGCAATGATATATGAAATATTAGGGTTATCTAGGTTTAGTTTGCCAAACAGGGCATCCAGCTCTTCTCTGAAGGCTTTATTATTGTCAGGAGATGCGTAGATGCTGACGATGTAAGTCTTTCCGTCTGTGTTTTCCGGTGCGTGAAGTTTTATTATTGAGAATTTAGCTGTAATGTTGTATGAGGATGGGTAGCCGGTAATCTCGTATTTTATATTCTCTCTTATTGCTATGGTAGTACCGCTTCCTTGTTTGCCATTAGTTCTGTCAGTGCGAATCATAGCGTATTTTGTGAGTGTAAACTTATGTGATTGGTTGAGTTTGGTTTCGGTTATGAGTACTATATCCGGTTTGCGCGAATTAATCCTGTTAGCGACTTCATATCTTCATTTATTTGTTTGAATGGAGTTTACATTAATTGCCATTATTTTCAGAATGTTGCTTTCCTGATTGGTGAGGTTTGTTGTATGTCTCGGATGGTTATGTTGAGTATCGTTAATTTCATCCATTTAGACTAAGAAATTCAAATATAAAGTCAAGTCTTTGGGAGTTGAAGTCTATGTTATTCATTTTCTCATTAATATGTTTTATCTCTTGTGGTAGAGCCGTAACACAGTTTTTTAAATCGATTGCCCATGGTGACGCAGGTGGCATGAGTGGCGGATTGTTGCTGAATTGATGAGGGTAAGGCATCTGAGGATGATCTTGGCGGAGCTGTACATTTTTTTTCTGTATCTGACCAGTTAGTGCTTGGTTTTAAGGGCGATCAGGTTGTACGAACCTATCTATCGGAGGCCTATTAATGAGTCTTGGTTGGTGCGGTTGGTTGAGCTGATGTTTTCTCTCGTTGTACAGTCGCATGCATTAATGCGTGGGTCGGGAATTTCCAATTTGTAACCACTCTACCTATTGTTATAGTCATGGGAGATAAATTGTTGACGGGACTGAGAGTAGAAAATTTATCTCCCATAACTATAATAATATGTAGAGTGGTTACAAATTGGAAATTCCCGACCCAGAGATTAATGCATGCGACTGTACACCATTTTGAGATATGGGCAGCCTTGATAATTAGCCGGGTGCCCATTTTTTCCGCAGTTCGCGCATATTAATTTCGATTTGTCGTCGACGACAAAAGAAGAAGATCTTCTTTTGTAATTTTGCATTCCCCTTTTGGATGATTTTCGCTGCATTTTACACATCTGTACAGCATGTTACAAGTTGAAGCTGAATGAGCGACTTTTGGCATCTCGTGCATTGGAGAATTTTTGACTTACGTAGTTTCTCCCATTTAATTTTCTGACAGCAGAGTTTTCTAATCTGTGTTCAATTTTTCAGGACACTGTCGAGTGCGATTTGGACTATAAAATGACTTTTTTAACATCCCGCTAAGAAAATTAGAAATTTTCGGAAATCGAGAAGTTATTGGTTTTACCCCGTTTTTCGAAAATCGAGTTTTTATCAGATCTTGACGTTTTGAGATCCTAGGAAGCTATTTTGACGGTTTCCGCGAGGGTGTCACTATGTCTGTATGCGCGCGCGCGCGTGTGTGTGTGTGTGTGTGTGCACGTGTGTGTGCATAAGTATGTAAACCTCTTATAACTTTTGAACGGCTTAAACGATTGGAATCAAACAAGTGGCGTTTCAAAGAGTTGCATCAAACTTAGATTTCCTGAAAATTTGAACCGATTCAGACTTTTAGATTCCAAGAAATCTCCAAAAAACTATGAAATTTTTTCTCTTCAAAGTGGTTTTCTTGGAATAACTTTCAAACGGCTCCACCAATCGATTTTATAAACTCATCAGCTCTTAACATCAAAAAAACACGTCGATTGCCGTTTGAGGGGACAAAATCGGTTGATGCGTTTGTGAAATTTCATGAACGAAAAAAATCAGAAAAATTGAATTTTTTTAAAAAAACAAAAATTTGTCATCTGATCAATTTATGTTAGTATATTGTTTATAGTACTAAAAAAATTGCATCGATTACTGCAAACCGCGTGAAAATCAGTGAACTCAATTAAAAGTTATAGCAGATTTAAAATTGAAAAGTTAGCGGAAAGTTGCAGGGATGGCCTCTGCGGTCGACCGTTTTCCAAATTTTTTTTGTTCTTTTCTAATAGGCAATGTTTTTACTTTAATTAGTTTCATTTGCGTTAGATTTAGTTCCTTGATTTCATCTGAAATATCTTCTTCTGAAAATAAACCAGTTATGTTTTTGACGAGAATGGTTATAGGTTTGTCCTCCATTTTTGTTTAAGCGTAGAACTCTACTTTGTTTTTAAGGCACAGTTTAATTTTGTCGTATGTTTCATGTTTTTTGGCGATGATGGTTTGGTTAGTTTTATTCACGTAGATTGTAAATAGGTTTTTCTCTATACCACTTTATCGGTTTCCATATTATCTATATTATCCTTGTTGGGTAGTTGACTTATTTTTTTTTTAATTTTCCACTCATCATTGGATTGGCTGTCTACCTTATCATCTGGGGTCGTCAGTGATGACACTACAGAAGCGGAACGGGATCTTGTGAGATTTGGTCTTACCTGATCCTCTTTTCTGATTGCGTTATTGAACATTCTGTCTCATTCAAATAGTTTCAGTCTTCCTTTTCTTTGAATAATATTTCTGGCTGTATTCAAAAGTCTCATGTTTTCTTAAGCGTCTGTCATTAGATTGACAGGTCTAACCTCAAAGCGATGTTTACTGTAGTGAGGCTGCGAGTGCAATTAGGAGATTAGGAAAAGGAAAATGTGGCCCGTGAGGGGATCGAACCCGCGACCTTCGCGTTATTAGAACGACGCTCTAATTTTTTTTTTTTTTTTTTTTAAAGAAGTTTTTATTTGTTTCCATAACATTACTATCTCGAATTTTCATTGGCTACAAAAATAACTTCATAAAAAAGCCACGCATTTCTCATATAATTTCTTGTATAGTTGTTCGGCTCTGTGAGGCAGCTCGCAACTAACATTTTTATCCAGTACCTTAGACTACTCCTTATTATGTTTCTAAGTTATCAGTCTCAATATGTGTTGAATACAAGTTCAGATAATTTTCGCTATAAGTAGTTAAAGATGCAAAATAACATTAAGTAGAGTTTAAAGCACCATCTTTTTTCAATCTCTTATCGACTTACTAGCTAGGTTTACAATACTCACAAGTACATTAGAGCAGTTTGAGCTACTCTAATGAGGTTCGACTAGTTTGCGCTCTTCTTTTTAGTCTCTTTCAGTGTGGGATCTCTTTTGTGAGCCACCAGCATCTGTCATTGAGCCTGGAGAAACCCATCAGGTCCCTGTCTGGTATCGTTGTCAAGTAGTTGAATTCCTCTCTTCTGTATATTAAACTGTCAGCAGTGTGAGTTACTTTTTTGTCGTTGATGCGTCTTTGATGGTGGTAGATAATAGGTATATTATTGGAGTCTTGTATTAGGAGTCTTGTATTTCTGTTGTAATGAATGAACATGTGTGGAAAGATGTATCTCGAGTGATTATATTTTTCTGCTTTGTCTGAGTCGATGTCCTTTAATTCATTTAAATGGCTGTTTGCAATGTCCTTGAGTTTACAGAAGTAGTCTCTATTTAGTTTGATTATAAAATTGTCTATTCTCGGTATTTTCGCCTCGTTATAGAGTGTCTTGTTGTCTATATATGTTCGGCAGTTCGTGTCTTTGGACCTGTAGAGACTGCAGCAGGCTCTAAGACATTTGCGTTCAAACTTTCTCAACTTTTCCATAGTTGCCGCATTAATGTTCCACCAGATGGGTGATCCGTATGTTATGATTGGTCTTACTAGTAGTTGATAACAGATGGTCTTAGCCTTACTATACAACTTATTGTTGTAGAATATTTTTCTGTTGGCTCGGAAAGCCGTTATAGCTTTCTCGAGTTGTTTCTCGACATGGTTGATTAGTGTGAGCCGATCATCCAGGTGGAATCCAAAATATCTTACGGATCTCTGGTGTGGGACATCTATTAACTCTTTAGTGTCCGGGTGCTCAGTTTGGAGTTGAAACGCCGCCATCTTTTTCCTTCTCGTGGCATTCATTTTATTTTCAGAGTCCCGAAACAGGATTGTCCCGCATTTTTCCGGGTTAATTCGCAGGTTCCACTGTTGATAAAATTTGTTAATGTTGTTCAGGAGAATATTCAGATCCCTTCTGAGAATTCGTGGGTTGGATTCCATTATATATACTATCACATCATCTGCAAATGCTTTTGCATGCTTATCATGGTCCATATTGAGCCCAAACATTTTCAGTAGCTTACTGGTATAGATGTTGAAGAGCATGGAAGAGTTGACAGTCCCTTGTTGTAAGCTTTCAGTAACGTCAAATTTCAGTGAGGATAGATGTGTACCGTCCCAAGTCCTGAACGTTTTTCCATGCAGCATGTTCATGATTAAGAAGATTGGCCACTCTCTAAAATTATTTCTAATTAGCGTGTAAATAAGTCCTGCCAGCCATACTGAATCAAACGCTTTTTCCAGGTCGATGAGAACCGCTGCCGCTAGTTCTCTATGGTGTAAGCTCTGCAGAATATCAGTAACAACTGCATGCGTTGCATGTACTGTGGAGTGCCTTCTCTTAAATCCATATTGCTGGTCTGGAATGATTTTGTTGTCGATACAGACCTTATTAATTATTACACTGATGTGAACTTCGTAGACTTTACCATCATTACTCGTTAGGCTGATTGGCCTGTAGCTAGCTGGCTTAGTTGGGTCTTTATTGTTCTTTAGAATCGGCAACACTTTTGCGCTTTTCCAAGCGGTGAGTATGCATTGTTCATAGCATTGTTAAAGATGACTGTGAGCGTGTATATTAACGAATCGAGTAGGGTTTTTAGCACTATTGCTGGAATATTATCAGGTCCATTAGAAGTTTTGTTTAGTAGCATTCTGAGTATTTTTTTTATGGAAGAGGTGTTGCAAAAATTGTATTGGCAGTCATAATTATTTTTGGAATATGAGGCCTTGTTGTCTTGTTTGAACTGCGTAAATGTACGACCGGATGATTTATTCCCTTCAACCATTATCTTGAATTCTTCAACTGTTTTGTCTATTATTCTTTTTAGTGGCCTTTCTGCGTTGAGATATCTGGATGAGTTTATTTTTTCGTAGTGTTTTCCGATTATATTTAGTTTGTTAATGGGGTTTGTTATAGTGATCATATTATTGGCTGTGTCTGCTATTGGTTTTTCGTGCTTGATTGTTTCAGGTGTGATGAGGTCAGAGTTCACTTCAATTGACTGATTTGCTATTTCACTATATCGTTTGTTTCTTAACATACTGTTGATTTTGGGAAAGAAGGCAGCGGGATCTTTGTGGTTGATTTATTTGATTTGGTTTTCCCAGTAGTTTGTTATGGCCTTTTCCCATTTGATTAGATACTTTCCTCTCTCATTGGTAACTGAGTCACCCCAATCCATTCTACGAGAGTTCAAGTCTCCTGCTAAGATAAAATCTATCTTTTCATCACCCAACTTTAGTGTGCGGCATAGTTCCTCTAGTTCATCCCAGAAAGCTTTTTTGTTGTCCGGTGCTGCATATATACTGATGAAGCATGTGCATCTGTCATCATCAGTGATTTTGATTATGGTGCATTCTATTGTTATATTTCTTCTTGACGATGGGTGGGTTGTGACTTGATGTTTTGTTTTCCCTTACGGCTACTGCTGTACCGCCACCTTGTTTACCATTAGTGCAGTCAGTTCTGATCATTGCGTAATTTTGTAATGTGAATTTATGGCTATTGTTGAGTTTTGTTTCACTGATGAGAATCACGTCCGGTTGGAGTAATTGAACCCTGTTGGTCAGCTCTAATTTTCTTTTATTGGATTGAATTGAGTTGACATTGATTGCCATAAATTTAATGTTCTCGAGGGTATGGATTTCCATCCTCGCATTCTGACTTTGTTGACAGTGGTTATCCATGTTAATTTTCACATTCACTGAATCCCAATGGGTCATATATAATGTCCATCCTTTCATTTATATATCGTACTTCACGTACGAGGTCTGCAAACTTACGTTGCAGTTCGACCCTGGCGGATCCGAATTACGGTAGAAGTACGGTAGATCTACGGAAGATCTACGGTAGAAAGTACGGTAAAATTATGGTAAGATACGGTAAATTACGGTAGAAATACGGTAAATTGGGGTAGAAATACGGTAGGATACGGTAAATCCGCGGTAAAGTTACGGTACTGTTTAGTGAAATTCCTTTGTTTCAAGCAGAGAAGAAGTCATCATCATCATCATTGTCGCTATTATTATCCTCATCCTCCTCTTCCTCCTCCTCCTCCTCCTCCTCATCATCATCATCACCATCATCACAATCATCATTATCTTCATCGTCGTCGTCTTCATCATCATCATAATCAGCATCATTATGATCGTCGTCATCTTCATTGTGATCGCTATCACCAAGGTCTTCGCTATAATCTTCATCACCATCGATGTCGTCGTCGACGGCAAGAATAGAGGCATCTTCATCATCTCTGCTGTGTATGTGATCAGCTGATGAAGTTGATGACTTATGTTGTCGAGATAATTTACGGATCTGTCACATA